>NAGG01000217.1:0-175674 GCA_003031705.1 Calonectria naviculata | reverse complement strand
AACTCTCGTTCCTCGAGCATAAGGAACCTGTCTATTGCTTTGCCTAGCTAGCAGGCCTCATACCTTCACAGTGTGACGCCGACCCCATTACAGTAATGGAGCAACAGAATATTTTACATGATATCCTATCGTCAAAAATACGTCCAGAAATTAGTTTGTCGGATTATTAAAATCATCACTGATGGCTGCCAGATAACAGGAGTATTTTATGCTCCTAGATATGAATAACGCAATTTATGAACGAATACAAATGGTCTGGACACGATAATATGGAACTCCCATTTCAGCCTAGATCTCTAAGTTTATCAAAAATCCCTATTTTTGGTCGTCTTGTCACTGTACGACCGGGTCCATTAGCGAAACAGCAAGGTAGCTATCGTGTCGCCCACCAAAATGTACAGTATGACGACCCTTGTTCTTATGGGAGATTCCATATAGATGTTCAAATTCCATGTAGCCCATATAATGACCGGCAACCTTCAAAGAAAGGGATTCCCCAGAATCGAATACAATGCCGCTGGGCCAGATTGGGATCTCAAGCCGGGTGACCGTTCCTGCCGGAATCGACTGTCGTGATTTATGAGTATACACGGGCCATTCACCCGTGAACCTTTGGGTGCTTGAGATGTCCTTTGAAACCGCATGACTAGCCCGAAGGGCTCCGGTTGGCCCCAGGTACTTCAAAAAACAGGAATTATGGACCTCAGACTCATCCTTCACTGGGGGGATGAGGCTTTCCAGTGGCACATTCATGTGGACCAGCTCTTTGCCAGACGCGTCCAACTTCTTCAATTGGACAAAAACGTCAATATCGTCATCGCCGTCATTCGCAACATGAATAACAACATAGGAGTAACCGTGAAGCCATGTCGTCTTCTCGAACTTGTAGGAGAATGCAACTTCCTCAACTCCATCGCCCGGTTGCTTAGGGACATGCTCGGCATTGTAAGAGACACTACCCTGCTCGACTGCAGGTTTCTCACTTAGTCTAGCACCCCCTACAAGGTACAGCTTCTTGTATGATGATTGAGGAACGGGGTAAGACTGAAATGGGACATTGATGATCGAAGGCTACGCTTTGTTAGCCTTTGTACCTTTTTTGCTTAATCTTAGAGCGTAGTTCTGGTTGGAAGTACTTGCCTTATTAAACCCAAGGATAGAAGCTCGGACAGGAACTGTTCTTTTCCAATCATTTTCTATTCCCTTCAGATAATGATCAAAAAACTTGGTAAGATCTTCAACACTTTCCGGAGCATAAAGATCCGACCACTCTTGTCGAGCGTGGATTCGTAACCTAGAAAATTTGATAAGTCAATACCATCGTATTTGAAATATGTAAGATTACTCGCCATTTATCCTGGCTGCCCAGCTCGTTGTAAGCACGAATAGATCCAGTAGTGTGAAGACTGCTGGAGTAACTCGCCAGAATGTAGGCTGGCGCCGTAATATTCTTGAGTTTGACGTTCTTATCCTCCCAGTAATCGTCGAACAGAGGATGACTTTCAATCATTTGAATAACAGACTCTGTTTGATTTCTTCCAATCATAGAGTCTTCAAGCAATTTCCACATGGTATCGTATGGGTAGGGGATTCCGCCCCGGCACATCGTGTCTCTATAAAAGTCTGCCGCACCCTCCCAGGGTGCAATGGCCGCTAAGTGAGGAGGCTGCTGAGCAGCAATATGCCATTGAGACATCGCAAGCCAACTGTTTCCGGCAGTCGCAACCCTTCCGGAACACCAGTCAAGCCTAGCAATGTATTCAATGGCATCATAACCATCCCTTCCATCTTGTGCACCTAACCATCTTCATGTCTGTCAGCTCGTCACTGTTGTCAAATAGAGCATTGACCCAGCTCAAGTAGTCTGGTTGCCACTCACGGGACAATACCCTCCGAATCCCAGGAACCTCGAAGGTCCACATTGACAATAGCATATCCTCGAGCGGGCCATACAGCAGGATCTAACCCTTCGAATTTCTCGTAACCACTGACAGAACTCTTGGGAACGCCAAATCGACCAGGTATCATGTCCAGTCCGTGAGGGCCTACACTCATAGGGTTCGATTAACAAGATCCAACGTGTAAATTCAAGATATACAAAGAATCGCAGATGGCTATTTTAGTTACTCACCATTGCCAGACTTTCCATATGGACTCCAAATCAAGATTGCAGGAACCTTCTCGGACGTAGTTGGACGAAAAATATCACAGTAAATCTTGACACCGTCTCTCATTGGGAGGGCAAAGTCCTTCTCCAAAATAACGTCTGACTCAAACGCCCGATTTTCCGGAGTCCGGCGGTCTCCTTTGCGAATGGTTTCCGTAGAAGGGTTGAAAGGGTCATATGCGCCTGCTGCTTCGTTTTCGGGCGCAATGACAGGGCCAGTGGCCACCTCAACGTTGTTGATAACAACAGGCATGGTAATATATTGATAAATATGGAATGGTGTCCTTTGTCTTCCTGTTTTCATCTAATCAGGTTCTAAATTGAAAAGTTGCCTATCCATCATTTTTGTATTATAGCCTTCATCTTCTCGACTTACGGATTGTGAGAAACCCGTGGGGCCGAAGTGGTCCGGGTTCACAGAGTAAGTTTTCGGCACTTCTCCCCACCGGCTCAGTCAAGCCGCCCCACTATCAAATGATCAGTGGCCGTCAACCGGATTTAAAGCTAAAGCCGAAATGGAATGTCACGCCGTGTGCTGACTAAGCAAGTGCTTCAGCGAGTAGCACCCTTGGAACGCAATGGAGAGCCAAAATTTTGGAATTCCAGTATTCTGAAATGCCACTTTTTCTGTCGCCTTATATGTCTCTCTTTCCTGTTACTAGTTGATTCACCGTTTTTCTAGTCCCCTATGATGCCGTCTTGCTCTTTCACGCAGAATTATACTCCACATGGACAATTTGAAAAAGGTTGTGAGGAATGTTGGCAATAACTAGAGATGGCTAGATATTGTCAATACATACATTCTACGATGACCATTCACCTCTCCTCTCTGATGTTCCTCTGCGTTATCGGAAAATCTGGGAGAAAAGTGGTGTAGACTCTTCGTTTGTAGTACAGTTTCCTTTAAATGGCCTAGGCTATGGCCTTGAACATTCGGGAGCATCTGACAAACTTCATGACACAACCTCCCGGTCAGCCATTTCTGCACACATGCGAAAGACTGGTATTACTGACCGAGAAAGCTAAGCCACAATTACTAATACGAACCCGATCTCGGCTTTTGGTAATATCTTGGATGCAACCCCTGTGACCTTGTTATTCAATGAGTAATTATCTGGTGTTGTGGTGGAGCCTGTCGCTGCATTAAAGACAGATGTAGAGGCTAGGGGTTGTTGGCGAGGACAAAGTCGGGTTGATGTAAAACGCCGAAATCCCATGCTTACTCTCTCATTGGCCACTCCAATCTGGCCCCCCGACACACAATCTCCATGATTTGACCAAATGGGATAATCAAATGATCAACGGTATCCTCTAATCTTGTACATTCTGAACGGAGGACCCGAAGCTCCGATGGAAATGACCTAACTGGCTAATGCAAGGTGAGGGGTTGCGGCGCTAAATGGTACAATCTGAAAATATTCCGTACGGGGCGTAGTGACTCAACTCTCAACGGACATTGATGTGTATTTAAGACCCGAGAGTGGCCAGATAGCTTTTGCTAGACAATAGAATCAAATTTGAGTCAAAGATCAAGCCGTCTCCCTTACTCATCAAACTTACGATTCCAATCCACAGTTGAAAACTACCACAACAGCAGTTGTAGACCTGGAAGAATGTCGCCTCCAGAATCGACAAGCTCGCCAATTTCCCCATACAAAGTTTTAATTACAGGCTTTGAAACATATGGTAAGGCATCAATAATTCATATCACATAACAAACGGCTGAAACACAAGCGAAAGATCTAAGGTTTCCAACCAGTCTCGATGCGTCAGGCTCGGATGCTATGAATCCAGCAGGGGACTATAGTGCCGCACACCTACAATTGAAGACGAATACTGAATTGGTTGGATATGGTATTTCGTTCACTATCGGACGGGGCAATGACCTTTGCACGGCAGCTGCAAAACTTATTGCTGAGCGACTAGTGGGCAAGTCACTGGGGGAGCTCACCGAAAACATGGGCAAGACCTGGAGATACCTTGTTTCTGACTCTCAGTTAAGATGGGTGGGTCCAGAGAAGGGAGCCATACATCTTGGCCTGAGCTCCAGCGTGAACGCTCTCTGGGATCTTTGGGGACGATACCTAGATAAGCCCGTGTGGAAGATTGTCGCCGATATGACTCCCGAGGAGTTTGTCTCCTGCATCGACTTTCGGTACATTGTGGATGCTATAACACCTGAAGAAGCTATTAATATACTGCGAGAACAGGAAAAAACGAAAGCGTCAAGATTGAATGATGCTTTGGAGAATCGAGCTGTGCCTGCTTACACCACTCAGGCTGGCTGGCTTGGCTTTTCTGACGAGCGAATGATTGATGTGATCAAACAGAATCTGGCTGTGGGTATGGATAAGTTCAAGTTCAAAGTGGGCGGAAATATTGACGAAGATGTTCGTCGTTTGAGAGTCGCTCGCAGTGTAATCGGCGATCACAGAATGCTAATGGTCGACGCCAATCAAGTTTGGAGTGTACCCGACGCAATTGAGAACATGAAGAGACTTGCTAGGTTCAAGCCGGTGTGAGTAAAATGAGCTATTGAATCTGAATACACGGAGAACTAATGGCCAAAGTTTCATTGAAGAGCCCACTTCACCCGATGATATTCTGGGTCATGCAGCCATTCGAACCGCATTGAAGCCGTACGGAGTCGGCGTTGCAACCGGGGAGCACTGCCAGAATCGGGTCATGTTCAAGCAATTCTTGCAGGCCGAATCAATTGATTATTGCCAAATTGATGCCTGTCGACTAGGCGGTGTAAATGAGGTTCTGGCAGTTATGTTAATGGCCAAAAAGTGCACATGGAATTTTCGCTTGTAAAAAATTAACTAACAGGTTTTTAGATTCAATGTTCCCATCGTCCCACACAGTGGGGGTATCGGCCTGAATGAGTACACACAACATCTCGCTTTGATCAACTACCTCTGTGTATCAGGAGAAAAGAGCCTCCTCGAACACATCAACTCCTTTAAAGAGGTCCTAGTAAACCCTGTACAAACTGCAGGAGGATATTTTGTGACACCTTGGGAGTCAGGATACAGTGTAGAGTATAAGAAAGAGGCGATATCAAAGTATGAGTTTCCATTCGGAACCTTCTGGGTTGGAGATCAAGGAATGGTCATTCGAAACGGAACCAAAGTTTGATGTACCTAGATTAAAGCTCATTATTCATGATGACGGAAACATATTCTGAAATACTGTGAAGTCATCGAACCACCAATTCAAGAAATCGCCCTGTAACCCGTCGTCTCCACAAAATGGTGAGATGTTGCCTTCCACATATACACCCGAAACACTCGGCAATCCCGCTCCAATGTTGGTAACTGGTTGTGAACTCATGATGGCGGAGAGAGGTTGCGTATATGAGATCGAATTCCTCGTGGAACCGGCGATTTTGGTTGTTCCTGTTTTTGTGCTGTGAGGTTCAGTATGCCCATCTATCTGGCCAATGGAAAGTTCTTTTTGATAATCCGAGGTCCTTTGAACGCTCTCTGACTCGGCCTCCCCAGAGTTTATTTCTATCGGAGATGTAGATGCGGCAAGCTCGAAAATTTCATGGTAAAACCGTGCATGCCAGTAAACTTCCCCAGCCTTCTGGAGAAATCCCATGCATATCCGAAAATTGGCCCTGAGACGGCTATCATTCAAATGAGGCTGTGAACGAAGACATTGAAGATGGATCACTAAAGGTGGTAGGATCGAAGTAACACTAGATATTGTAAGCACCAGCACAATGGTTCGTTGGAAATAGATATATTGACCATATTGTTGGACAAGCTCCATTTATCTCAAACTTCATCAACCTGGCAGCCAGGAGGGCTCCATCATCGGCCATCTTCTGTAATTCGAGCGAGGGTATTCGCGAATTGGAGTCACCTCTCTGTAAAGTGTGTCCTGATTGTTGAAGGGTTATTCTCAGCGTACTAGAATCATTAGCACTGACTAGTAAACTATTTGAGTAAATGTCAACTTACTTGTAAACCAAATGAAGAACTGCCCTGTATAGATCTGGGACTCCGATAGGCGTATTGGCCATGTCCTGTGTCTCACATCTGATAGCAATAGGGTTGAGTTGTGTTATCCAGCCGTCGAGCAACCTTTGACAGAGATCTACTTGCGCTGGGAGAGATTCTTTGTTTGCCGAAGAGAGGGCCAGAATCCCTTCCATACATTGGCAGAGCTTTGTAAATTCGATAAAAATTGCCTTGACCTCGAGATCATCTGCTCCGTCACCGTCTTCCTTTAGATCGGCAATTGATAGCATCGGCACATTGCAGTCAAGACTGTTGATGTGCATTGGACGACCTGTCCCCAAAGAAATTAACCTATCCCTTATCAAACAGGCCCACCAAATTCTTGTCCACATCTTTTTTTGAGTTGTTTGTCCTGAGTCGCGATGAAGCCCAGCTCCTTGAGCCAAACTGATCGCTTGGTGTACCCAAACCCATGTATGCCTTTGACACACCATGGAGGGAAAGTAATGACTCATAAGTAGCAACGCCTGTATATTTATAATGTCGTCTGGCTCATAGTTCAAGTTATATAGATGCTAAAATAATGAGTAGGCAGAAGCAATTCGAATTTGCGATGCTGGGGTGCTTACTCGGATTTTACTATGGAAAGTATTCCGCGCCTGTATTCGTGTAGAACATCCAATCGCAGAGATAGATTCGATTGGAACAGTCTAGTGGCTATAAGATAATATCAGGGCGCAAGTCATATCTACTTACCGAGCTGGCTGTAAATATGATAGCTTGTAATAACAACAGACTTGGGCCCCCACCAGATTGAATTCTGGTATAATCAGCATGCTGCAAGCGTTTCAAAAACTCTGGTTTGTCTATGATGGGGAAGAACGGGTGAAAAAACCGAAAGTAGTGAGAGACAAATTCGTTCAGTATCTCTTTAGGTGGAAGATCCAAAGCACCCTTCGCTTTGAGGAACTGGATGTCTTCAGTCAATCTATCTCCGTGTCCAGTGTCGTGTGGAACGGATCCATCATGCATAGAAACCGGCAAAAGGACACCTTGGTGTTGATCTTTGGCATGAAGCCAAGGCTGGCCTTTGGGGGAAAATCCTCGGAAGAAGGCATAGTAGGGAAACTTGTGACGCATCATGTGTTCGGGGATAGAAGCCGAGAATTGAGTGCTGTCCAAGAAATCACCATTCCCTGTCTTAGATTTCTCTGTTCTCTTTTGTCTCTTTTTTCTTACGTGAGCAACGCACTCGAACCCGTTACCGCGGCAATTAGTGCATGGAAATCCGACTTGAGCGGCATCGCAGCGGACCTTACGCACATGGCAATAGGCGCATGCTTTAGCTGGCCTCTTTGTCTTGGATGCTAAACTTCGGGTGTTTGAGTTCGAGCTGGCTCCTGTATCTAACAATGGTAATGGAGGCATGATGTAGTTTTGGGGATTGCTGCTTGAAACCCGAAGCCAGCACAGGTTTGGGCTCAAAAAGCAAAAAAAGTCCAAAGTTCCCCTCTATTGGGGTATCATATTTATGCAATATCATTTTATCCCATCCGTTGCCTCGATAGTACCTTTAAAAGAGACGGCATTCTATCCGAATCAAGTCCCTAGCTTTAACCTCTTGTGCAAACGTGGACAGGGATTGAAATATGCCTGTGAGGTATTTCTCGAGATCTGTGGTCGCTTGAAAATAGGGAAATAGCCCAAGTGAAAATATGTCTAGGCTCGTACTGAATATAGTCCACCATCTGACGCAACAGTGCTATTGCCGCATGCGTGAGTTTCACGTAACATCAAGAAGACGTTTGCAATGACATCCTCGCCACCAAGGTTATTTATTTTAAATTAGCTAGTAGTAATGCGCCAAATATATGCAAATTTGTACTATTATGAAAGTTTTGCGGTAAGGACTTGGTCTCCTACTTCTTGCTTTGCCCGCTCACGAAGAACTTTTCGAAGAATTTTCCCAGACTGCGATTTAGTCAGTACTAGCCATTGGAACCCCGGGTTTTCAATATCACGACGACTTACTGGATTTTTAGGGATAGACTCTATAAAAGAAACTCCACCCACAAGCCTTTTATATTTAGTGACCCTTTCCGACATCCATGCCGCAATCTGGTCCCCAGAGGTCTCTGAGCCGGGAGATGGTACAATGTATGCCCTTGGCACTTCTTCCCCATCGATGGTAACACCGACAACGGCGGCGTCTGCCACATCGGATCTCTCAAGTAGTAGAGCCTCTAGTTCAGCCGGTGCGACCTGGTGGCCCTTCACCTTGATGAGCTCTTTTATTCGATCAACGATGAAAACCAGGGCTCCCGGAGCATATGAATCGACGTATGCGATATCTCCAGTCTTCATCCACCGAGTGCCATCAGGGTCTACAAAGACTGTTTCTGCAGTGGCTTGTGGCTTTTTCCAATACCCTTTCATAACAGTAGGTCCACTCACCCATAACTCACCGGGCTTTCGAGCTGATGTGATTTCTTTCCCATCTATATCCACGAGCTTAGCCCTACAATTCGGCATCAACTCCCCGACAGAATTGGTTCGCTCTCTCCTTGTAGGATCCCATGACAGCGCTGTACATGTAATTTCTGTCATCCCCCACCCTTGTCTGACAATCAAATCGGGCTTATTGAGCAACTTTTCCGCCCCAGTGGAAATATCAGCTGCTAAGGGTGCGGCACCGCTCCCGACATTTTCAAGACTGCTCAGGTTGAACTTTCTGCTAATGGGATGCTTTACCAATGCAACTAAAACCGGTGGTACAGCCGTGAGATGTGTTATCTTAAAGCGTTGGATGTGAGTGAGAAGCTTGATGAAGTCGAATTTGGGCATGATATATGTCGGGATCCCCTGTTTTGCAAAGTTGGCCACAAAATACGTCTGCGCATATGCATGATAAAGCGGGAGGAAGCAAAGGCCACGGTAATGTTTAACGGCGATACTATAGTTTTCCGCAAGTGCAGAGACTTTGGTTACACCCGTGCCGTTCGCAACGTAATTGAAATGAGTTATTTCAACACCTTTTGGAACACCTGTCGTGCCAGACGAGTAGTTGAGGCAGCATGTTACAGTTCTTGAATCATAAGGCTCCACCCATTCGAATTTTTCCGCCTCGACTGCGGGGGCAATGAGTTCAGTCCAGTGATGAGTCCCGTTTGTAGCTGTTTCCTCCAGATTCTTGGAGCCAGGCATTGTCGTATCAAAAACAAAGATTTTGGCACTGTCAAGCGCGGCCTGCTTTGCTGCATCCAACGCAGTTTGCAGGCTACTAGCTGCAGTAACCATAAACACTGCACCGCTGTCATGAAGCTGGTATGCGAGCTCTCGTGCCACGTAATTCGGATTAGCGCCTGTGAATATGCCACCAGCCATGAGGGTGCCAAGGAAGAGAGATGGGAAGAAAATATTATTTCCAGAGAATACCAGGACTCGATCGCCTGGTTTGAGGCCGCGACTCTGAAGGCCAATTGCAATTTGCTTTGCGAGCAAGCGATAGCCCGACATCGTAACATAATGAGTTTCTGGGCGGTCAGCATCGAAGAAGACTTTGGTGTCGGGCAAAGGTTTGGAAGAAGAGCCAAAGATCCATTGTTGCAGAGAGCAATTTGGGATTTCTTCTGTCCAGCGAGAATGGATTGCCATATTGAAGGTGTTTGAAAGATAACGTTTGGGGTAAATTCTGTGTATAGAGCTTTATGAGATAACGCGTTTGGCGATGTGGGATTTGATGCGTTCAACCGTGGCAACCGCAGCAAATCAGTGCCCGAGATAGCTATAAAAAAAGGTCCGGTGTTGATCTGCTTGCTGGAATGCAAAATGTGTTAGGTCTATTCACAATTGCGCCTGAGGCGTTAGCGACCTTGGCTTTTTTTTCGGAATATCGAGCTGGCAAGGATGAGACACTCCAGAGGCGCGAGAACGAAAACTGATATAGATCGAGAGTCTAGTCACACAATGGAAGAAACAGACCCAGATATATAAAATCACCGGCCCTTCATTCTTTTTAACACACGTCTCCTCACTGTTGTCCAAGCTCTGCCTCGGCTCACGTCCTCGGACATTGAGAAGCAACCTCCACTTTCCCCGCATCGATGGATGGGGTCACACAGGCATATGCAGCAGCACGGCCATTATATCCAATCAAAATACTTAATTCAGCAGGGGTTATAGTGCAGCCGACCTTTGTACATTTTCACCTATGCCGCATTTGGATCGTTCCAGCCACCTGGCCGAGGTGTCGTGGTCGCGTAAAGTTGCGAACAAGGATGAATATTGCCAATGGATCTTTGCTGGTCCAATTTTAAAAAAGCCATTTTCCCAATCTATTGTCCGAACGACCAGCAACTCAGTCCACTCATCATGTTTCCCATTCCCAAAGGAAGGTTGATTACTGCAAATTGATGTGGTGCGTCGCACCGGATCCACCCGTCCCTACACAGGTGCCCCCAGGAAGTTTATTTCGATGAAATTGAAAATCAAACTTCACTAGTTACCGGGCCTCTAATCATTTGCGTCACATGGTACATATCAAGACATAATTCTAGTGGCTGTGATATTAGTACAGACGGGGTTCGTGGCCCAGTGCCATCTACTACGAATTAATCTCTTTGGACCTCGTTGGAAATCAAGACCGTCTTGCTCATTTAATATTCTTCATTGAGCATTTAGTACTATACGGCATTTGCTACCCGTAGTTAGAGACGCAAAGCTAGTTGAGCAAACAAAGAATAGGCCAACATATCACATGTATATGTACGGTGTTATGATTATCTGCATCGGCAATACCGAGCTATGGCTGAATCAAACACAATGCTACCTCAGCTCACTCATAGAGGCACTCGGCGAGGTATTGAATATTTTGGAAACAAGAAAGAGCAATTTAATACCAAGGACTCCCCTGCGCTATTCCAATATGGGATTTGACCAGAGAGCCTTCAGGGGAAGATACAGCATGGCGCGATGCGGAGAGCTTATATCAAGCTTGTATAATGATCCCTACTTTGTATTGCGGTAATTAACCACCAAACTAAAGAGTAGTTCAACAGTCGGAATACTCACGATTGCAGGTACGGAAACAACTGTTTTGAGGCATGCTCATGACAGTATGTTTACTGATGCGATATCAATCCTAGTATATTTCGGCAGTAATGCTAGAAGTAGACCCTCTTCATTTCATTTCAATTGATCGTGGCTGGTGTCAGGGTTCGATGGTAGCTGAGAGTATGGCCGATTACACCAAGAGGTGGGGCGTGACAATTTATATGAACAGTGGATGGCGCAATGCTGTTCGTCAGAATTGGGTTGACCAATTCCCGCCGTAAAAAGGATAGGTTGGGATGCAAAAACATGATTCTCACATCCCAAGTCTTCAAGCCACATAAGCCGGGGCTGATTTTGTTAAGCCCAACAAAAGATTACCCCCTGCTCGAAATCCGGGTCGGGGTTGTGGCACTTGTTTACTAATCCCTTGCATTTCCTGCTTACGAGCTGAGCTGAAACAAACCACTCACTTTCCAGGCCGGGACAACCCTTTCCGATAACAACTAAATAAAGCAGGTCTTGTACGAGATCAAGTAGCATTTCGGTCAATGGGCCACTTGAGCCTCAATGTTTGAGGGCATCCGAACGCCGGAAATCTGGCCTCAAGCCAAGCAAGGGCAGCACCACTGGGACTATTCCCCGCCTCGGCTGGCAAGGATCATGCTGCAGTAGTAGATAATAGCAATTACTCCTAGATAGGCAATTCCACGCCCTTCAAGATTGCGAGGCAAGCGTCCAGGACCGTGCACTTGCGGGGACCCGATGTTACGGGGCCCCACGTTCTTGAGGGCTCAAGGCTACGAGCTGTCTCTCCATCAGGCTAAGAATATTTAAGGGCCAGGAAGGTCCAACTCGTGATTCTTTTTGGTATCTTTCGAAGTTTTGGCTGAAACTCCCGGCGAAACTTGAATAGAGCGTTTAGCGCCGGCCACTTCTGGAATATGACTCGTCACGACGCACACCACGGTGAGGAGCAGATCGAGACCAAAGAGGTTGACGACCACCTCGCCCGCCTTGGCAACCAAGAGGAGCATGAAATCGGTAAACTTGAATCATTACGCCGCTATCCCAGGGCCTGTGCCTGGATTCTCTTCGCCGTGTGGTATGTTCTACTGGTGAGCTTTGAGAACCAGGCCTCTGGCAACATCCTCGGAATTCCTCGCTTCCGAGAAGATTTTGGCCACTTGCACAACGGCTCATATGTCTTGCAAACAAAGTGGCAGTCGGCCTTTAGTGGCGCCCCCATGGCTTCGTGAGTATATTACCAGACACCTGTTTCCGCAGTCTCATCTGACCGATCTTTTCAGTGCCATCTTCGGATGCCTTGGTGGAGGTTATCTTGCAGACAAATTTGGGCGAAAACCCATGCTTCAAGCAGCGCTTGTGGTGAGCTATGCTGCCATTGCAATGGAATTTGTCGCAACAACAAATCAGCTTTTTTTCGGGGGAAAGTTCCTCAACGGTTTCGCTACAGGTTGCATTGCCACCGTTTGTGTGAGCTACATTGGAGAGGTTTGTCCCTCTTGATATTTCGCCGAATCTATTCTGAAGAACAATCTGCTCACATGCGCATAGATTGCGCCATTGGCTTTTCGGGGTGTAGCCACATGTCTAGTGGGCTTCTCTTATACATTGGGGCCGCTGGTATCCGCTTTGATTGTAAAATATACCGGCACCCTGTCGAGTCGCTGGGCATACCGAGCCGTATTCTGCGCGCAGTTTGGATTTGCCGCCGTCATCACACCACTTATTTTCTTCGTTCCGGAGTCGCCTTGGTGGCTTGCCTCCAAGAACAGGGAAAAGGCTGCTCTGCATAGCCTCAGTCTTTTGGGATACAAGGGGGAAGATGGCCGCAAGAGACTCTCTCTCATCACACAAACACTGGAAAAGATCCGGATGGAGACCGAGGGTGTTACATATCTGGAATGCTTTCGGACAACTAACCTCCGTCGCACTTGCATTAGTATCGCGCCCAAATGCATGCAGGCCTTCTCGGGTATCACATTTGCGTCAAGCTACGCCACCTACTATATGCAACTTGCTGGTTACAGCGCCCAAAAGAGCTTCACACTTCAAATCGTTCAGCAAGTGGTGTCAATGATTGGCAGCATCATGTCATGGTACTTTGTCGACCGCGTCGGTCGACGTAACTTGACCTTTTACGGACTTCTTTCCCTAACGGCTATTCTGCTGGCAATGGGCGGCTGCGCAACCGCCACCACAAATCCAAGAGCAATTGAAGCAACTGTCGCTTTCATTCTCCTCTATTGTTGGATGTACAACCTGTCCATTGGCGCCGTCGCATTCACTATTCTTGCCGAAGTCTCCACATCGCGACTTCGTGCCAAGACTGTTGGTATCGGCCTGGCTGTCGTCAATGGGCTTAACATGATGTGGAGTTTTGTGCTTCCTTATCTATTCAATCCAGACAAAGCAAACCTCGGTGCCAAAGTCGCTTTCGTGTTTGGCGGTTGCAGTGTGTTATGCTTGGTCTATTTGTGGTTTGAGCTTCCCGAGACAGCCGGGCGTACTTACGAAGAGCTGGATGAGATGTTTATGAAGAAGGTACCAGCACGCAAGTTCAAGAACTACAAGCCTGAAGCACAAGTCGCAGAGGAAAAAACCAAGGAAGAGCTTTGAAGGCACCAATGCCAGCTAGCGCCACTTCCAGGTCCAAGGTATACTCAGAGAAAGAAATCACATTGGTGTAGTCTAGTAATTTGGAGGATCCTCGAGTTCCTATCCGTAATTTCGGAGCCTAAATGTATACTTGTGGTAATTCTCGTCTCCATGTGGTTCCCAGTGCTGATGTGCAACACATTGGTGAACTTACAGCCTCCATCTTTAATTTTAGACGACTACATCTACATATTTTCTCCCTCGTCATTCAGTCGATAGCACATCTAAAGTGCGACGAATAACATAGTAGGAAATGAGAAACAAAATAGAGAAAATGAAGAAATTTGGCTTCCAGCGATGCGAAGGCCCAATTTTATCTTTTTTTCTCTCTGGGAATGTTGTCCTCTGAGTGGTGGGACATTTGGAGTGTGCGTAAGGCTTAGCGCGTAGACATACCCTCAGTACGCCTGAGTCAACCAAGATAGTATTTCGGCATTTTCGCCGAGGTCGTCGCTGTTCCGAATTCTCGTAATCACTGTTTAGCCGAGCACGTTTACACTCGAGCCCAATGAGAGACTTCCGAGCCTCGACCTTCCACTCTCGGCCCAGACACAGGTAGATCAGACCTCTTCTATCGAAGCCTGGTGGAGTCTGTTGCGGGGCGGTGATGCACCCGAAGTAGGAAGTTTTTACCGCCCGCCGGAGCTTTATTACAGCCCCTGCATTTCCGCTGCCTCGTCTTGGTAGAAACTTGGGTCGGATTTGTTGCGGCGCTTGTCCGTCTCGCCAACAAAAAGGCCAATCAACCACCTACTTCATATCCAGCATGGAGTCAAATAAAAACCCAGCTTCGAAGCTGCAGCACTTCCCGAGCAAGCCACGGGTCTTCATTCTATCAGACGTGTCAAACGAACCTGACGATGCAGAGTCCCTTGTCCGCTATCTCACATACGCCAATCAGTTCATCACTGAAGGTCTTGTGCCAACAACTTCAGTATGGCTTCGTGACAAAACATGTCCGGAAGAAATGCATAGAATTGTCAACGGTTACGAAGCTGCATTGCAAAACCTAAATGTGCATGCACATCCGAGCCACCAATACCCTTCCGCGGATCACCTCAGGAGCTTAATTCGCCCAGGTGCTGCAGTAAGTCCGCCCCATATAACACCCAAGGAGACACGCAAGAGGGCTTACTTTGCCAATTTAAGGTCTACGGCATGGAGGCAGTGGGTGACGATATTCCACTCAGCGAGGGCGGCGAACTGCTGAAAGAACGCATTGAGATCTCCCGGGAATTTCACGAGCCACTTTGGGTCCTATGCTGGGGCGGCACCAATGTTTTGGCGCAAGCTCTCTTCAAAATCAGAAAGGAGCACAGCCCTGATACCTTGGCCAAGCTAATATCAATGATCAGGGTATATGCCATCTCGGACCAAGACGATACCTCGGCATGGATCAGAACAGAATTCCCCTCCTTATTTTACATATCGTCAATTCATGCTTGGAATCAATATGGATTGGCTACGTGGGCTGGTATATCAGGCGAGGCCCACTACGGCTTCGATCAAGGAGGTCCAGATGGCGCGAAAGTTGCCAAGGATTGGGTCAAACAAAATATTCAAATTGGACCTCTGGGCAGCACCTATCCAGACCCTGAGTTCGTATTTGAAGGCGACACTCCAACCTTTTTATATCTTATTCAAAATGGTCTCGGTTGTCGGGAGCATCCAAACTTCGGGTCATGGGGCGGCCGATACGCCAAAACTGACCCAAGTGAGTTCGTAAATCATTATGGCGACTCTGCCGATAGAGTCCAAGGTCAGGATGGGAGAATCTACAAATCTAACCAGGCGACCATCTGGCGCTGGAGGGATGAATTCCAGAATGATTTTGCAGCCAGAATCCGATGGTCGCAGACAGGCGAATTTGAAAAAGCCAACCACCATCCTGTCGTGGGATTGAATGGAGATTTCAGTCCAGAACCAATCAGCATCGAAGTTCAGGCCGGTGGCTCAACAATCTTGGATGCTTCTCAGTCATATGACCCTGATGGAAACAATTTGACTTTTCGGTGGTTCCAATATGAAGAGCCGAGCGTCGACATCTGGAGTGCGCACAAATGGACTGCCAAGGTTGAAATAAAGAGTCTGAATGACGAAAGCTCAAAGGTAGAGATCCAAACTCCACCCTCGGATGTGAGCTGTGTCGAATTTAAGACACGGAGACCGCTAGATAAGGGCCAGGTGTTACATGTGATTTTGGAAGTCAGGGATGACGGCTTTCCACAACTTACAACTTATCGCCGAATTTTAATTCAAACGACTAGAGCATAACATCAACTTCTATTGCCATAGGACACCCGGAAGAATCTAGACATTATTGAAGTATAAGGATCAAACATAAATCAATCCTACTCGGTGGAAAGCTGGTGGAGCATTTTAATTCATTCATAATACAGTGGAATCATGGTAGGACAATATTTTCTCAAATCCTCTCGGGTGCTAGTTTCAGAAAATGGGGAGAGTCTAAAAGGGATCAGATACTGCTTTGTCATATCCATGAACATCAATAAAGTCCACTAGACCCAGTACGGCTGGAGGTTATCGTCCCCACTCAAGTCGGACCTGTGATACATGATCAGGTCTGCGAAAATATAGCCCCACCTCCTCCCTCAGAAACCTTTCTTTTTCCTCACAAGTAACAATACCAAGCGCTGCATCGACCCATAAAGAAATCTTAGTTGACTAAAGCTTGAAGCCCTTGAAATCCCCATAACTTTAAAGCCACGTTTTGTTCCCCACCACCAATGCGGTAGGATTTCAGTCCCGCACGGGAGCGTCATCCCGACCCAGGCAGGGGATCAAAAGATCTGCAATCTCAATAGTGATAATTATGCAGACAAGATGCTTCCCAAACTTGGGCAAATTTTTCATCAAGTGATACATCAAATGGGTGGAGTCATTCCCAAAGCCATGTCTATCATCAAACAGCTCTCGTAATTTATTGTCACTACAGTTCCTCGTACCACCTTTCCTCTAAAATATGATACATTTTGTTCAAACAGGGGAAAAGAAGGTATTGCTGCTTCCCCAAGCGTGCCGGCGGCTATTATGTGGATGCGGACCCTCGACTTTCATTATGGCTTCTCGGATTGTCTTGAACCCCCATCACCAATTTTGCTTGGTCATTGCCCAATTCAAAATCCTGATCGCTCACATCCTTGGTGTTTCGCGTCGAATCGACAATGTAGGTACGTGTTAGCATAATGCCTCCTCCGTGGCTGCGGCTATGGCTGAAATGGCCGTGTGATGAATGGCTGTTGGCATAGTATGCAGATCCCTTTCGACATCGAACAACGAAAGCATTGATTGATGGAAGGCAAGCGCAAATGAGCCCAATTCCTGCCTCGGCATTTCTTAAAGAGTTTCTAGAGTCAGAGTCGTGTACTTCATCTAGAAGATGTGAGTATTTACTTACCCAGATAAAATGACCTTGGTGAATACTATAGTCTGGTTTGTCGACTTTCCATCGCGAATAATAAGTGCGAGTCGATATATGCTGAATCCAGTGGCAATTCCTCCCGCGCACAGGATACCAATCACGCGCAGTCGTTTTCTCAATGGTAGCTGAAGTGACCAAGTCAAAGGGGCCGGCAAAAGTAAAATGACCAAATCGCTGATTACACTAATGATGGCATCAGCGGTGATAATGGCGCTTTGGTCCAGGCATTTGTCGGTTTCCCCCTTCCAGTATGCGGGAATCGGCCAGCAGATGAACATCTTGATGAAAAATCCCGAGACATAGTATAAACAGATTATGGTCACAAAGATATAGACTCCAATGATTGTTTTTTTGTGAACGGACCCAAATACTCGGACAATGATGAGTACAAGGGAAAGCTTCACTAACAATGCCATCGGGGCGTAGAATAGCGTTGCCGCGTATCCTGACTATCACATCGGGCATTAGCGTAAATGGCATACATCTATGTTCATGATGACCTACTTGGAGAAAATTCTGGATTTTATCCTTTCCAACTTCCCACTGGTTCAAGCCACCTCCATATTGTGCCGCTGCGTCATTCAAATTAGTTCATATCCCATAAGATATCCAGCGCAACCTACCGAAGAAACCGGTTACACAATATCCGATCATCAGAACCTGTGGCTGTTAGCCGTCAAATATATATATCGATCGGTATCGGGATGAAATACATAGGCGCCATATGTTGTACCTCTAACATGTCAGTTGCTGAAACAAGGGTGTTATGTTGGCCAACTCACAATCATCCCACGTGAATGCTCCTCCAAATACCCTCAACTTAGCATATGCACGCATAGAAACAAATGCCGTGACAAAGGCAACAGTTAATCCTTGTGTGACATAAAGGCATGTCTTTAGGACGTCTGTGGGGTTGTCGAGGTCCGGCACAACGCCAGAGGGCGGCGCACTAGCACCGGCGTAACTCATGGCAGCCTCTGGAAACTCCCAGATTCCATGAAATATTGGAGAAAATCAGTCAATCATTGAACAACGAAATAACAACTTTGACTGGGAGGAAGACGAGGGCCCTTAAGAGACTGAAAGGCAGAAAGGAGGGCTCCCCATCGTGGGGGTTTTTTCTTTCATGAAATGCATGATCAACAAGCATGAGTAACGGGGAAAACCCGGTACCCACGCTTCCGTCAAGTTGTTGGTTGCTGCTGAAAACTGGTAGGTGGTATCCACAGTCGTTACATTCCTGTGGAGAACTCCCCTAGCTAGTGTCATACGACAATGATGGTCATAGTAACCGTCTCCGGCAGTGTGAGCGCCAATCGCAACGAGGTGTTCGAAAATGGAAAATCCATGCGGAGCAAAGGCTGGGACTTGTGTGTTAGCTCCTGTTCGGGGTAACAATGACACTTGAATCCCCTGCCCCCAGTTCGGGGGCACCTCAGAACCCTGTACAGGGTCACTAAAGCAGAAGATAACAAAATGGATAGCGAATTTCCTGCTTTGTAATTAGGGCAGAACATTAAAGCCCATCTCTTCTCCTCATCCGGGCTCCCGATGTCGTCAAGTTACTTTGCAGACTACAATTGTGGAAAAGGCCCTAGCACATCCCATCACCTGCAGGATACGAAACATTTCCATTACAGCTTCATACCCTTCCTGGTGAGTTTATCGGTATTTCGCCGACGAGGCATGTTTGATGCCTCACCGACGAAGCAAAATCGGTCACAGCCGAGTTACAGGATTTTTTTAACATTCAATTAAAACAGGTCCAATATACCGGAGAGTTAACTTGAAAAAAAAAGTCACCAAACCTGTCAAAATGGGAGACGCAGTCACGATTGGGCCTGATTCAAAGCTATTTCAGCCATTGAAAATTGCCAATGGCAAAATTACTCTGAAGCACCGAGTAATTCACGCTCCATTGACAAGAAATCGTGGAACGCCTTTTAATAACATCTCCACGGTGGATAACCCCAACCGCATCTGGGTTCCTAATGATTTAATTGCCCAGTATTATGCTCAGCGAGCGACCGACGGTGGGCTCATCATTTCAGAGGGCCTCCCACCTTCTCTAGAGGTACATTGCGTCAAACATATAGCGGTAACGATACTAATTTGCTTATAGGGGAATGGCATGCCTGGAGTACCGGGGATTTTCCTCAAGGAACAAGCCGAGGGGTGGAAGAAGGTGGTCGACGCCGTGCACTCCAAAGGAGGCGTTATTTACGCTCAGCTCTGGCACTCAGGACGCGCCAATATTCCGCAACTGACTGGCACCCCCATTGTAGCCCCGTCGGCTGTTCCTTGGGACAACCCCGAAGAGTGCTTTTCGTACCCCGCGCCTCATACAACGGAGCCCGTAAAGATTGCGGATCACCCTCCAATTGAACTAACGGTCGATCAAATCAAGAAAACCATCCAAGATTACTGCAATGCCGCAAAGGCTGCAATGGAAGTGGGGTTCGATGGCGTAGAGGTCCACGGTGGCAACGGTTATTTGCCTGAACAGTTCCTCAGCTCCAACGCCAACCATCGAAATGATGACTACGGTGGATCCCCCGAGAGGCGTTGCACATTTGTGCTCGAGTTGATGAATGAGTTAGCTCAAACAGTCGGGGAAGAAAATTTGGCCATTCGACTCTCTCCCTTTGGGCTTTTTAATCAATCCCGAGGCGAGCAGCGAGTGGAGACTTGGGGCCATCTCTGCCGAGAGCTGAAGAAGCAGCACCCGACGCTCTCCTACGTCAGCTTTGTTGAGCCTCGTTTCGAACAGATCTTCTCCGAGGCCGAGAAGCAAGAATTTCTTTCCTCGTGGAACCTGCCGAACGTAGACTTGTCCATGTTCCGGTCGATTTTCGGGGAGACGCCCATGTTTTCTGCAGGCGGCTTCGACGACAAGAATTCTGGGGGCGTCTTGGAATCTGGCAAATATGATGGATTGCTGTACGGGCGATATTTCATCAGCAACCCAGACCTGGTCGAGAGGCTACGGAGTGGTATCCCACTTGCGCAGTATGATCGGTCTCGCTTTTACGGGCCTTTCGAGGACCCCACGATCGGATACACGGACTATCCCGCCCACAAGGGGCGTGCATGTTCCTTTCTGTAGGTTCGAGGTTGTTGCTATGTGGCAACGCCAAGTGAACCCCAATTGCGTGGAATTTTTAGCTAGGAGGTACGAATAGACTGGTTTCAGCATCCTCAGGTGTAACTATCAGCCCACTTGATGGCTTCTTTTTTCACTTTCCTTTGAGGCACAGAATGAACCCATTTTCTGTTGGTCCCAATTATGCAGGGGCAACTTGACGTGCCCCTCCTGATCCCTGGTATATCCTTGCATCATGTGCACAATCAACTCCGGTTTGTACAATCATGGTTATCACCGGGACCCGCAGGTGTCAAAGGGCTGGCATTAGCGGGCCCCCCAAAACAACGACAGGGAAAATGGCTACGTTGGCCAATACGCCGTATACAGCCGACCGAATGGCCGATACCCCCACATTTTCCGTCCCACTTCCATATTCGCCATCAGGGTGAACGATGGGTGCCGATCCTCATGGAGAATTTTCTTCCTGTTGCGGTTGTGGGGGATTGTATTTCGCCTTTCGCCTTTCACTAGCGAACCAGCTCGCTAGCGATTAAGGATTATAATTCTCTATCTTGCACGCTTCCTCCTTCCATAAAATAATTCTATTCATTTGTTTGGCAATTAGGTAGGTTCAGCACCCCCCACGTTTCAAACGGTGCAACGCTCCAGGTTTGAGCCATGCCGAGCGTCGAGGCCACGCGCCCGGGGTACTGACTCGCGCTCTCATGATTGTGTCGTAATCCATACAACTCCTGTTCATCACTTCCAAAGTGGCCAAGCTTTTTTTGTTTCGTAAGCCGTAAAAGTCTGGGTCCCAACCTGGGACCCCCGGGATTTTACCTAAACGTGGTTTATTCGCCCGTCAATCCCGTAACATGGGTCCGTGGAGCCGGGGTAGCCCAATCGATCTACAGGACTATTGCACTCGCCAGGAGATGCTGGCAATATCATCATCCGTAATTAGGGCTGTGCATGGAGGTTTGTAGATTGCACCCATTTTGGCGGCTCCGATATCGCATAGGCGGAGAAATGGGAAACCATCGTAAGACACCGTGTGAATTATTGTCTATTTAAAAAGGCTTGGTATGAGTTATGAAGCGATTTGCGATTTCCTAAATGCCAAATTCATTGTAGGGTCTTTCTACTCAGACTTGCCGCAACCGATGCGACATATGGTTCTTAGTCCCATTGTTTTGCAAAGACAGGCAGGCAGTACAACAGACACATTTACTCCATAAAAATAAACCCACAGTTGTCTTTAGTAGAAGAATCTGTGGGCTTTAAGCCGGTACCAACTGAAGTGCAATCAAGTGGCAGCAGTAACACGGCCAGTTTCCTACAATTAAGATTTCTTCCGGGCCGGACAAACATGGAATTATAAGTGTGCAATATGAGTACTATGCGTTATGAAGAATTTCTCTTATCAATTTCACGACAAGTAACGAGAGTACAAGTGTTGATAATTTCTATTGATATAGAGTCTGTTTGGAAATGCTCTATAGAGGTTTATTGAAGAGGCCAGGGTCACCCTCATGGCACCAAATAAAGAATCTCAGTACCCTATCTCAAGGCTTTATGTAATGAGTTTGTCAACCCAGCCGGTCTTGAGTTGCCGAGTGCTCTGTATCACATGCAAACAACGCCAACTTCGGCACAATTTCAGTCTAGCCGTCCCAGTCTACGAATGCAGTGATTGCAAGAAAGTTACCACACCCGTCGCAGAAATCTGACTGATTAGGGCACAAATCCCAAGGCAAGAGCAGAGTTGAGACGGCTGTATCTCAACAGACCCTCCGTTACAAAGGTTGCATGTCGGGCCAGCCGACATCGCCGTTATGACAATGAGCAGATTGCGAAAGCCATAAACGGCCCTAACACATAATTCTGGACGCCTTATTCTATCAATTTAATTATTACGGCCGCTGTCAAGCCTGATAAATTAGCTCGAGGCCGAGTGATGATCCTCGAGTGGCCCAAACCTTAAGATCCCGACTTCGGCACACGCCGTCGACAATTCAGAGACGTATATCGGCTCCTGAAAAGTAGACCAGACCTTCGCTTTAGCCTGTGGTCATGATAACCACCGGCTTTCTTTCATCTCTGCCCCTAAAGAAAGAAGCAGCTTCCACATTTTATGAATGACGCAAACTCACATGTCCATGTGCATAATTTCTCGTGATTTATTCTCACTTGCTCATAACCTCTTGTCTCAACTTGTACCGATTCCATGCACTTGATATGTGCAGTAGATATCCTGAGGTTGCCTTGGACTTATCGAATAGCTGCCCAGCTCTCAATCAATCACTTAATAGATCGGGAGGAAAACGGGGAACCAATATAGTATCACCCCATCAGCAATCATATCAACGAATAGCGGGGGTCCGTTTTGGCTTATTTGGCCCATGTAACCTCCAGGTTCAAGATCCAACAAGCTCTACATGCCAATTACCCTATAGGCTGCGTGAGGTTTTTGTTGACAGTAGGTAATAGCTGCAGCAGGTACCCTACGGCACACTGGCGGTAAATGAAGGTTTATTCCGCATGCTGCGAGTTGTAAATAAGAGTAAGACCATGTGAAACTTGAAATGATGAGCCAGAAGACCGATGATACCTGGCAGCGGATCATTGAGAGCACCTTGCGAAGTGAACTGAATGGATTCAGTAAACTAGTATGCCATCACACAGCATAAAATAGCCGTCATTATTTATTATTCCTGTGTTATAAAGTCACATTTGCTATCTCATCCTCTATGATGGGAAAAAGAAAGAAAGTCCGCGTAATTGGGGTAGTGATTTTGGCACCTCAGACGATGTTCATCTCGCGACATGGCCAACCACCCCACTGTAAATTGAGTGGCGGAGGGGTGGGGCTGTCGCACACATGCTGGGTGCTATACACTAACTAGGGTCGTCAGATGCTGGCTAACCCACTGACCCTGTGCGACACCACGACGCCCAGCCGAGTTGAACCATCGTATGCTTCCAGTTCGGATCCAACAATGCCGGAGAGGCTTGTCAATCAATTCAACAGTGCGACCGCCCGCCATCGCCTGTGCACTGTCTTAAAGCCGTGAGACCCCATCGCCACAGAGTCCCATGGTCGCGGGCAACCATGTGGTCTCGCTCCATGCATCGCCGTCCAGAAATTTGAGTTCAGCCATTTGGCGTTGGTTGGCAGTCAACCACAGGCCAGACGATGCGCCACGGCGTTCGAAACTGACTAGTGCTCTTGTTCAGTGGCAATGGTTCAATTTTACTCTAGTTCGAGACGAAAGCCACACATCATATTCGAGCCCGTATTTCAGTCCCCTGTGGGCCTAGAAACCATTTCGCAGGGCTTGTGGCTGCCCTCCATTCTTCGAGTTTGCCACCTGGCGTCACCGTGGCATCCATTCCCCGTCCAGACTCACGTGGAGGCGTTTCTAGATGATACTGTCCCATTGAAACGTTGATGATTGTCTAAGTTTTATTATTTTCTTTTTGTTTCCTCTCACATTACCCCACCCATGTTTAACCATGATGACCATGCTCACGTTCTTTGCGGCCCCTCCTCTTCGTTGGTGTGACAGCCTTTACCTGTCCTCCCCCCCCCCCGAAAAAAAAAAAGCTGATTCGTTTTATGTGCTTTTTCATATCCCGTCAGCTAATTGTTTCAATGTTGTTGCATTGATAGTCCACGTCTACTCGGGTGCTGTGGTGGATCAAATGGACAGAGGCCAGCCCAGCTACGCACTTTACCGTTGTGGCGGTTGGACTAGTGCTGATCGGATTAAGCAGATTTCTTGCCGGACTTTATTCCTTGCCCGCGCTACTATGAAAAGATCAAACGACGGAGGAAATGCAAGGCATACGGCTAGTCCTTGGTTACAGAGAAATTACATGTACTCATTGGGCTCGATCTGGTAGCGGGCTGCAATCCCATCAACCAACAACACGCTGAAAGGTAGGCCCGCAAAGGGGCTTTTTGAGGGCCTCATTAAGCGGGAAAATTCTCGCATTCTGACCTGCTGGGGAAGGTCGCTGTGGCTTTTAAAGTCAATCTCGTCATTGTAACTTTTCGTGCCTTGGTCAAGCGCTAAACAGAAAATAAGAAAAGAAGATGGCGTAAAGTGAGACAACAAGTGGCAAATATCAAATCCACAAAATAAACCAGGCGTTTGCATTTCTCTACAGCATTACCGACACGTGGATCTAAGGAGCGACCCCTTCACAGCAAGGCTTCTTGAGCACCCATGTAGCCTATATTTAGTCCTTATGGGCGGTACGGGTGATCCACGGGTGCGCCGGCTGGTAGTTAGCCGTTGATGTGGCTCCAGCCTATGTTGGTGGCTACATCGTGACGTGGAGAGGGAAGGCCCTGTGACTATTGGTGGCTGCCTCCCGAATCTTCCTCTCCGATAATTCTATTTCGGGAAGAGCCTTTCTGAAATCAACATTGAAAGTATTCATTTCGGTTTTGGGATTCCGGGGAGGGGGGGTTTTCTTTGCTGCAGTTTGCCTCACAGCAATTGGGCATGCTGTCCGCCGCTTTTCTAGTAATCCCAAATTTATCACCATTGTCCCATGGCGATATACTATCGCGATATCCTAAAGTCGCCATCATTATTCAAATGCCTAGGGGCTGATGCAAACCTTTTTCTTGCATCACTTCCCGTCTACCAAGATTCTGATATTTGGTGGGTCTTGAATTACCGTCACAGGATATCATACGTATACGCGTTTGAAACCCAATTGCAGGGCCGGGTTATTGATATATTGGTTGACATTTTGCCTGGTATCAAAGCTATCATACGCTGTGTCCAAGCGGGCGGGCTTGGCTGATGAAAATGAGGCCCATGATTAAGATTAGGAATAGCATTCTTGGTTCCTTGCAAGTAAGAAATAGCTCGTGCTGAATTTTGGTCATTCAACACAGTTCTAGACCCGACATATCTTTACCCCGAGCCACTCTGCGCCTCAGTGGCCGGCTGTGTTGGAAGCTGGAAGTGAGGAGATGCGAAATTATTTCTAGCCATGAGCTTAAGAGTATAATATCCCTACGACCTAGTCCCCTTCTCTCACAATATTTCAATCTTGATCTATAGTCCCTTCTCCCAAACGTCACCGCAACTTCTCTTTTGCCGCCGTGGCTTTTTCTGGTCAACTAGCCACCAATCTCCCCATTTCGCGATGCAGTGGCCCGAACACCTACATAGGGGGGACTGAGCCCAGGGCTGGCGTCGTAGTGCACAATCGGTCAGGCCGTCGAATGTTGTTGAGTTCCCTAGACTGTTTCAAGAGGGCTGCCTCTACTAAGCAACGGGTTAGTGCTATGGGGAAGAACCAATTAATTGCACGTGGCTCAGTGCATGGTCCGGCTGGGGCCGTTGTGGCTGGCACCGGCTGACCACCAACGCTATCCTCAAAACAATCATGGCATCCCCCTGAGCCTGACTCTTGCGCCGAACGAACCATGTATATTGTATTTCAACCCCTCAGCTGAAGCGATTCAGCTCGCCCGTGCTTTGGGGAAAATTCTTCTCTCTTTATGCACAAAGGCCGGTGTTGTTGTTTTTTTAATGATCACTTTGTTCTTGGGAGCGGCATGAATTTAGTGTCTTCAGCTTTTGATCACTGCTGAAACCATCCCTGCGTCCACTCTTGAGTCAAAGACTTGTGTCCTCTCATTTCGAGGAGCGTGGACCATCAACGGGCCTGGCTACCAACCATGTCATGGCTGCGGTCTTCCCTAGGCGGCTTCCCCGCAAAACCCACTGATGGGCAACGGATCCCTGTCAACGTCGAGTGCGTTCCCATCTCCTACTTACAATGTATTGATCCAGCATCCTGACAGCATAAAATAGTGTCGTCGTGGTCCAAGGTCATCCATCTGAAAGAAGCACAGACCAGAATACCACACCTCTGGAACAGCTTCTCCCGGAAGTTACCGACAACACCAGAACGATCTTCGCGTTTCGCAGTTATTCTACCGCCAGATTATTTGCCGCATCAACCGCTGACATTGTCGATTGGGCGTTTCATTTTTTGACATCACTTCTTGAGCTTCGACAGAAAGAAGATGTGCGAAATCTGCTGCCCCTTTTCCTGTTCACGTACTAAGATATGCACTCTAGGAAGCCCAAAGGCCCATCATTTTCGTTGGCTACTCGTTTGGGGGTATTTTGTTAAAACAAGTGAGCGAGCATCAAGACATTTCCCCAATGTCTTCCTATCTCTAACGCATCATGGCTGTAGCTTCTTTTACAGGCACGGACTCAAAAGAAATTCATCTCCATTTTCGAGAATACCATTGGCACCATCTTTCTGGGAACTGCTCACCGTGGCACAGAGTCGCAAGACTACGGACACATTCTATCGAAGGTTGCTGATGTTCTCAGCCCAAGACCGACCGACACAGAAGTTCGCCTTTTTGATGCTTTGAAGGTCAACGGAGACATTCTTCAGCAACTTACCCCCGAGTTTACATCACTCTATACTGGAGCAGTCCTGAGCCTTTATGGAGCTGAATCAGATCTTGGTGTATGTGTTCTCGATTCATCGCCCAGCAGTTGGGATGTTCACTAACATCAAGCTCTGTACTAGACTTCTGAAAAACAAGTAACACTGCTCGGGCTGTCTGGTGAAAGACACATTTCGGTCAATACAAACCGCGAGGGGCTGTTTCAATTTGCCGACAAGAACAGCCCTGTTCTACAGTTGATATCACAAGAAATCAAGTCCATGTTAAAGAACGCAATTCGCCTATCTTCCTCGACAACTGAGACCCCCCGGCCTATTCTGCCTCTCAAATGTCCAGCGTGCCGAGAGTTGTCACCAGACACTGTCCAGCTTAGTACCGAATCCCCAATACTGCATTATGCTGCCAGTCTTGACCCACTGGATCGGAAGTCCATGGCCCTCTGGGCTCATCGATGTGTCCTTGCAAGTTTTGTATGCCAGAATACTACCGTATGGGCCAAAGATGGCCTCGACATTGGCGGGGTTCCCGAAAAGCTATTGGCCGGAGAGTATACTTGCGCGCCAGCGTGGGATACCTCCCGACGTCTCGATCTAAGTATAGAATATGGTAAGGGCTGATTAAGCCGAATACCTCAGCGCCCCGAGTACTGACGGCATATGTTGCAGATCATTTCTCAACCACCAATTTTCAAAACATCGTCGTACACGAAGATCCCATTTCGGCCCAGTCAATCGCGCAAGTGAAGTTTTGGATCCGAACCTGCCAGAGGAGTCACCCAGAGTGCGGACTGGAATGGACTCCACTCCCATCTCGAGTGCTTGACGTATCTGACCCCAACTCAATCAAGTTGGTTCGCCCTCTAGGGCTGGAAGATAAGTACGTGGCATTAAGTCACTGTTGGGGGGTATCAAACTCCTTTCTCACCACAAAACAAAATATCAAGTCTATCAAATCAGGCTTCAATATTAGGTCGGTCCCAAAAACATTTCGGGATGCAATTCTAGTAACACGGCAACTCGGCATTCGATACCTTTGGATCGACTCTCTTTGCATCATTCAGGGAGATGCGACTGACTGGGAGGCTGAGGTCGGCAAGATGGCTGAAACTTTTGCCAATGCTCACATCACTCTCAGTGCAGCAAATGCCACTGCCGACACGGACGGCTTTCTCAGACAGAGGAGCACAAGCTACTTGCCAGTGGCTGTCTCGGCAGGACGAGACAGGTCTGCGACCGCGTACTTGTACAAAAAGACGTATTGGCACGATCGTAATGATGAACCCTTAGACCGAAGGGCTTGGGCTTTTCAGGAACAGTACATCTCGCGTCGCAATGTGAGGTACTGTGGAAAAGAAATGAGCTGGAGGTGCAAAATGGCCGAGTGGAGCGAATCAGCGCCCCTCAACGACCGTTTGCGGGATTGGGAAAAACCATGGACGGAATTGGTCGAGGAATTCACGCGAAGAAAGCTTACATACGAAACCGACAGGCTTTCTGCAATAGCTGGAGCAGCCTCCGCCGTTGCAAATCTCAACGGTGACGAGTATTGTGCCGGGCTATGGCTGCAGAATATGCCCGAGGAGCTTCTGTTTGAACGCAAGGCAGCACTGGCCCCCCCAGAGTACACTGCGCCGTCATGGTCTTGGGCTGCTTTGGGTGGCCCAGTCACCTTTGTCGCTCCCAAAATAGAGGGGTTTTCTCGTCTCAAACAAGTCAAGGTGTCGGGCTTTGATGTTCGAACTTCGTCTACCAATCGATTTGGGCCGCTCAAGAAGCGAGGGTGGTTGAAGCTGAAGGCTCCCTTCATCCATCTCCAGCGCAAACCAGGTGCAATGGCAGCGGGCACCATCACCCCTTTCGAGATTGCAGGCGCGGTGCGTCAGCAGATCGGAGGCGGGGTCATTGCTAACTGCAAATTCGACTCGAGCGATTTGGACGAACTCGACGAAGTTTACGGGCTAATCCTTGGCTACTCTGCGACGGTGACAACCCCCGGCGCTGCCGGCCCGCATCAACATAACCCTGCTGTCTGGAGCGACGAGACTTTGGCCAGTCGAGCGACTTCGTTTCAGACTCAGACGCAATGCGATGGTCTGTACGGCATCCTCATTGCCGAAAGCGAGGAGGGCGCCCCTCAGCGACGGACTCTGTCTACGAAACTGTTTGGAAAGAATAAGGATTCAGGCCGAACTCAGTTCCAAAGGTGCGGATTGTTTGAAATACTAGGTCTCAAGGATGACCAGGGGCCTCGGATAATAGCCGGTCACCCACTCGAGTCAGTTGTGCTGCATTAAAATGGCAGCACCGGCTACTCGCAGAAGAAGCATCAGCAGCAAGATGCAAGGAATATAATGAATAATAGCGGTCAAAGCTTACTTCAGCAGCGGAGAGAATATGGACAAGGCGCATTTCAAAGGTTTTTGGGCATGAATGAATGATGATAGCTTATTGGATTCCCAAACTCTGCAGAAATAATGGCTTCAACCAACCATCTGGCGACTCATTTATTGTGATATGCACCGGCGGCCCCCGCGCCCTACCACAGCGTGAGAGAGAATTGAAAAATGCCTCGCTACGTCATTGACAGTCGCTGGGCTGGAGCAATCGCGCAGAGGAGTCACGAGGTCATACAAGCTTTCGTTGGCGTCGATCATCTACCAAAGTGCTGCTGCATCGAGCCGGCAACCAACCCAATCGTCCAGTGGGTGTGGTGGTTGCCCCGTGCTACTGGCTGGAGTGCGCGGGCCCCGATCAATGGCCGAAAATAGCATCAGCGCGACACACCAAAAGAGCAGAGCAACACATCCAAATCTGGCTAGCGATGATCCTGAATGGTACTTTATTCTTGATACGAGGTTTCACGGTGCCGATCGCCGCATTGGAAAAGCAAAAACGCCAACCAGAGCCGACCACTCCGGGGTTAAGTAAACGGGACACAGCAACAGAGCGTGGGAGAAATAGCATGAGGCATGAAGGTTATACATATATTGCGGGGTAGTCTCTTGACATTTGTCGCCCATTGCGCTCTTGATTGATTCTCGCCGCCAGGACCAAAAAGCAAGAATATTTCATGCGAGTTTCCCGACTTTACCTCACACTCGTCTGTGCCTGCAAGCCCGTGCATTCTTTCATTTTCTCATAAAAGGCCCGTCTTACTCACCTGCTCTCATTCCCCAAAAATCTGGTCGCTGCAGCCTTTTACCACCGCAAAATAACCCAACATCCATACGCAACCATCGCCATGTGGTTTCTAGCCTCGGCTCTCGTGCTTGCAAGTAGCATTTCTGCCTCCCCTCTATCCACCCGTGCGGCAAACGAAACCTGCATGGAGAGAGGCACAAAGGTTACAGAGTGGTACGTCCACAACTTCGACTTCCACGCTTCATACACATTTTCCACTCCCGCGCATCAGAACTCGTGGGGATATGTCAACTTCACCCTTGCCAACCCAGTGCTCGACTACCGCCCCGTCTGTAGCAGCTCTTCATCGCAGCTTCAGGACTTTTACTACGGCACCCAAGTCTACAACTGCAAGGATCCCGTCAGCGGTATCGAGGCGTCTTACACCTTCAACCGTCCGACCGGCGAGCTCAAGCTGAATCAGACATGGACTTGTGAGGAAGAGGGCGGCTATATCCATGCTGAGGGTGGCGTGACTCTCAATCTCCAATGCAGCGATGAAACCTGGGAGAACCCCAAGTGGGAAGAGGGAGAGATTTACAGCCAACGCACCGTCAAGTGTAATGAAGTCACACTCATCAAGGCGCCCATCACCAGCATTGTTGCCGCCCTATGAATAGAGGCGTGTATACAATCAGAAGCCCCCATCATCAAAATATAATCCACAGAAGAATGACCAATTGAGGCTAAAATGCTAGCTATGTAATGAAATAGTTTGAATTATAGAAAATGTATTATTACTAGTGTTGACGTTGGCGAGGATTTACCACTATCTACTCCGTAGGCTAATTTTGCCTCTGTGTCGCACAGTGCGATAATGCTTGTTTAACGGTCCTACCCTAAGGCTCAACCCAATTCTTAAATTAGCTCTCTTAACAAGCTGGTGGGTAGTATCGTTAACACGATTAATCTAACTTCTTTCATCTTCCTCTTTCATTCGTCTATTCAAGTTTCATTAAAAACAAAAATTCGCATTTTGCATGAGTAATTTTATAAGTTTAAGAACAAGGCTTTTCGATGAACGTTACTAGTATTAACTACTCGCCTGTGACAGCCCAGCCACAAGCCATTCATTCTTTTGGCCCGCCAAATTTGATTTATTTTCAAGACCTATGACTGCTCATACCAAGATCAGAACCTAGTCGAAATCCCTCTCCCAACAGGGAAAGTCGGCATCGACAGTGGCTGACCAAATGCGCACGATCCGCTGCCAAACCCGAGATTACCTCCGGATTCTCGGGGTGGACCGTACTTCCGAACTTATGAGCCGTCATAAATAGAGCGCACATTGACCTGAGACGACATCCACTTGCCACATGGGAGGCGGCCAAAAAAAAAAACTTTGGTCGCGCAAGTTCCGAATCCATTTTCTCGACTGGAAGGGTTCATTACTGTGAAAAAGCTGACAAGCAAAGCGCGCTGCTACAGGGGTGTGTCCATTTTGCGAAATGGTGGATCCACTCTGGGGCCGCCCGATTTCAAGTGGGCAACCTCGGCATTTGGATAATTCGGTATTAGCTTTATGTCCATGTCTCAGGTTATGCACAATGCCGGTCTGTGATGTGCCTGGCACTACCAATTACAACCCCATTCCATTTTTCCCGAGTAGATAGATATCTGTGGATGATTGAGATGGACGCTTCCATATTTGAATCTTATGGTTGTATGGTGTACTTATGCATGTATCTTACGCAAGAAAACTAACAATTGATAGCTGTCAACGAACTCGTCAACAGGCCAACAACCCATGCCTATTTTGAGAGACATTATTATTTTCCGGAATTTTAGCCACAGCCCATGCCAGAACCTGCCGTCTTGATATAGCGGAACATATTAAACGTGGCCTTCGCCGATGAGGATAGAATCTTAATCATACCAGAGCGAGAAGCACTCTGGTTTAAGCGTTGCGAGATTCAATGTGGAATGTTTTGCAGGGCATGGTAGAAGCTTTGATGAGATGAATGCTTTGCAAGTGAATTTACTGATTGGCGTTACTACCGAGTCCTGAGCGAGAACCAATCGAGAGTGTATGCTACTTAAGGTCGAAATCTTGGCATGGATTGAATGGCTTGTTATGATCAGCCTCCTTTGTCGAATCTGCGCTCTGAGTATATTGGCTTGTTACAACGTAAATGCATTTACGCACCCCTATCAATGAAACGCGAAAACGATAGCAATAGGTGTTTCTTGACATCTAAAAAAGAAAAAAACAAAAAATCTCGCCTTTGTGTTATTGTTCATACCCATGTGTTGAATAAAATCAACACAAGATACTAAACTAGTAGTGAAGCTAGTGGCGATAAAGTTCGGCTAGGAAACATGCGGAGATAAGAGCTGTTGAATCGTGCGATATGGAGACGCGCTCAGTTATTGATGATAGCATAAATTTGTGATTTGTGCAAAGGCAAACATGACTTCAAGGTGCACAGAGGTCACTGAGGGAGCAACACTTTGCAGGGGTGATGATGTGTTATAGTAACGGGGATCTACCCCTAATTGATCGTACCGAAGAAGCCACGCTTGGGCCTCCTCCGAGTTGCCCCATCCCATACATCTTCATTTGTCGACGAGGTAATAAAATTCACGGGAATCGGCAACATTTGTAGATCAGCTGGCGGCCAGATTTCAATCTATAGTCGTTTATGTCGAGAAGAAATGGTATTGAGTCTTCATCCGGCATTCGGAAATTTCGCAATGCATGATACGGCAAGCTGGAATAGAGTTTCATCCATGTTCTACCCTTGACGTGTTTGAAGCCGACAGGCTTTATAGCTTCAGGGGCAGATGGAGCTAGATGTTGCGTGGTGGCAGCATTAGTGTGTTGAATCTTGGCCAAATCTAGGACCGCAATTCGCCCTGTGTGGACCCATCGCCCCAAGTTCGGGTTGGTAAAAGCGACCGGCTGTTCAAAATGGGTCGAGGGGCAATAGAAACAGAAATTATCGGAAGTTAAACTGATTTTACGATGCCGACTTTAGTGAAGCCCGTAGATCAGTACTTAAGGACAGCCTTGCCACTTGTGGTTTCACGGGTTAGCGGCCCAGATTGCCATTCGAGTCATCTCTTAGGCTGTCGATTGAGTTAATTTTCGTGGTTGAATTGTCAAGGACGTCGCCATGGCCGAAGAGGCATTTAAAGTCATTGTCGTTGGCGGAGGCCCTAATGGCCTCACGGTTGCCCACTCTCTTCACCATGCAGGCATCGATTTTGTGGTCCTCGAGCGCCGAGAAAGCGTCCTCGAAGATGTCGGCGCCAGTCTTGTGCTTGCGCCAAACAACCTGCGCGTTTTTCACCAATTCGGCCTCCTGCCGAAGCTCCTAGAAATCGGGGGGACAGTGCGTGACTGCCGGGGCTTTACGGTGGATGGCCGCACATTCAAGAAGAATTCCGCCTTTGATATCATCAATACCAAGTATGGTGACCCAGGATAAGATTTCCAACCGAATTGTGACTAATTATTACGCAGCCATGGACTTCACCCTCTCGCATATCACAGGGCACAGCTGGTCGAGGCGTTGTACGATGGGCTTCCGGAGGAAGCCAAAGCTAAATATCTCACTGGTAAGAAATTGGCTGACATTGTATCGACAACCAACGGAGTTGAAGTAACATGCACCGATGGATCAAAATTTTCTGGTTCCATCGTCATTGGCGCAGATGGAGTACACTCACAGACTCGACGTGCCATGCGCCGCCTTGCTATTGCTGAGATCCCTAAGCGAGAAACCTCATGGGACGCAGAGAACCCTTACAAGACGAGGTACAAGTGCATGTGGGCGTCATTCCCTCGACCTTCTGAATCCGGGCAAAGTTACGAAACCCAAAATACCGATCGTTCTGTCATGTACATTACAGGAAAGGAAAAGGGCTGGATTTTCTTATACGAGAGACTGCCCAAGAAGACGACCGAACGTACCTTTTATAACGACGAAGATATGGAAGCTTACGCAAAACTTTTTGCCGATATGCCCATCAATGAAAAATTAAAAGTGAAAGACGTATTCGAGAAGCGGACGTCAGCTGGTATGGCTAATCTTGAGGAGGGAGTGGTGAAGAACTGGAGCTGGGGGGGCAAGGTTGTGCTGGTTGGTGATGCATGCCACAAGTTTACCCCAAACGCCGGTGAGAGATGAAATCCTTTGCATAAACCTTTGAGACATGAGTTGACAAATTTGTCTTTACAGGTATGGGACTCAACAACGGCATCCAGGACGTGGTGGCGCTGTGCAACCGCATTCAGAAGGCGGTCTGCGTGGAAAAAAATACTAGCCCCGAACAGCTGCAGAAAGCCTTCGAAGAGTACCGGAAAGAGCGCATTAGAATGGTCGAGGAATGTTTTTCCCAGTCTGCACACTTGACTAGGATGCAGGCTTGGGCGAGTGGCACCTACTACGTCTTGGCTCGGTACGTTTTTGCTTTTAGCGCCGTGCAGGAGCTTTTCATCAAAACATTTACATCGCCTTCGTGCAAAAAGGGGTTCGTGATTGATTACATATCTTCCACGGAACCTCTAACAGGTAAAGTTGCGTGGGACCATCCCATCCCGACCTCAGCCTAAGGAGGCATGGTGGTTGCGGTTAGTTCCTGGTCAATATCAAATCGAGGGGTCAATCATTTTATTTGAAGAGAGAGCAGACATTCATTCATGGTATTTCCTTTGTTTCTACAAATTCTTTCAATAGATGGATGCATAAAGGCACTGGTTCATCGTCCTTGATCAGACTGAATAGAGCAAGTCAAAATGCAGAAGTATGCAACAGTTATGGTAGAAGGCTTGATAGATTTAATTGGCGGTTGATAAGTTTCCAATTGATATCACATAATTTGAACAGGTGAGGATGTCCCCCTTCACAAATCCCGCCCAAGGAAAATATGAATGCACGGTCACCTCCTTTCATTAAAGATGCTGCCAAACACTTGCCATGTAAAGGTCATCAGCCAAAGACCTAACAATGCGCCTGTAGGGGGCCTGTATAGGTCTCTTCCTAGGGCGCCTACGGCACGCACTTATGGGGCTCAGTTCGTGTTGGCACTGTTTCGCATCAGGAGATCACGATAAAGCTTAGCAAGGGGACATATTATGTAATTGGAATCATTTGCATGCACTTCACTGCCCAAGTCCAATAGCATACAAAAAAAGCGCGAGAAACTGACTTCTGGCTAAAAACAAAGTCGAGATGTCATCGGTCTTAAGCAAGGAGTAAATGAATATGAGATGTGTGTATTGGTGAAACTTTGGGGTTGCTTCATTGTACAAAAAGTAAATCGAATCGAATTATCCAAAGCTCATGTGGTTATTATCGATGTCGAGGTAGTCAAAGTCAAATTCATTAGTATCAAACTGCGACATGTCAAACAATTCTCCAACGGGGAAAGAGTTGAGCATCTCAGAATCGAATAAAAGGTTGAGCATAACCGGTGTTTCACCAATCACCATGCTGCTTGGGTGCATCGGCTGGGCGGAAAAGGATTGTTGACTTGAGATATTCGATGACTGCTGGAGACAGACTTCTTCTGTCCGGGTTTGGTGATTTTGAGTTGACGAGAGTTGTTTAGTAGCCGCGTGCAGAGGGTCTGATCTGTCAAAACTTTCTAATCTAGGCGAGGAAGACATAGGATTCGATGTATTTTCATATGCGATTTCGGCTCTCCTTTTGCTTTGTCCTTGGGCTAAATCCGTTTCGATGCCTTCTTGGATGTCCATAGTAGACTCTGTGATTTCCAAGATATTGCTAAGGTCTTGGTTTCTAATTCCAAGATCGCTGGTCTCTTCTCCTGACTGCACATATCCGCCTTGATTCGATCTCAAAACCCCATTGAACTCTAGAATTGACGATCTAGCATGAGTGGTATTGATTTTAAAATTAGTGAGTTTGTTTGTATCGATGTATTTGGGCTCATCTTCGAGCACGGTATGCAATGCCTTGTGTACCATATAAAGACATCGAACGTGGACTTTCTAATTCAAGATATATTAGTGGACATAAAAATTTCTGTATACGTATATAATTACCAATAGTTGGGAAAATGTATAATAGCTAGCCATTGAATGTATCATCTTGACGTTTGCTTTCACATTTTTCTGCGCCTTGTCTTTTACCATCTGGTTTGTTGACCACATGAATGGAATCTGAATAGCACAACCACAATACGCAGCATATGCAATGAAATTCGGCATTGCCATTAAATGTGGGTGCGTGGATAATATGGCATCAATCAGAGAAGATGCAGAGCAAGCATGTTCGAAAGCTACTTGGGCGGAGAGTTGCCGGGCTGACGACCAGCTATCATCCCCAGGGCCCCAGCAAAAGAGCGGCACGATAGAGGAATGAAGAACACAAAGGGATTGATGATAAACAATATTAGTCAGGAAGACTTTTGTCAAATCATCTTGTGGCACATTGGAAATGCTCTCAGGGGACAACTTGAAATTTGGTTGGAGCTTCCGCCACCAAACGGATATTCTTTCGTCAAGGGAGTGAATATCTGTAATCCTTGCTTTGAGGGTGAAGTTAGGTGATCTGACTGAAGAAGCAACGCACGACCTGCCAGAGAATTTAGCACCAAGACATCCTGTGCAAGCAGAGAGGCATTACCAAATCGTCAGAGCTCTAATTAATTCGCTAAAAATACCCCCATTGCTTTGGTCTGACTTCAAAAAAATTGGGGGGCTCGTCGAAATGCCTTTCTCAAAATCCTCCTCGGGCCATGGTAATGGCAAGTCCTGCATGTCAGAAATAGGTTCAAAAGCGGACAATGTGTCGGGGCTATAGCAATGGATGAGATAGCAAGCCCAAAAGCGTCGCCGCCGCATCTCGTCCTCCAGAGAATTCTCTAACTGGGATGATTTGGGCTCTAGGCCAACGATGTAGAGCAGCTGAGAGGCATTTCCTAAACACAGATTAGCCAAGCGATCGACAGATTGAAACCGAGCCATTTCACATGCCTCTGTGCAGATGGCTTATTCGCCATGAACCTTGGCTGTGCCAAAACAAGCTCAGATTGCAGAATGTGACAATGTTTTCTGGGCGCAGTTCTTCAGCTTCTTGGAAGACAAGTTTCCCGGCTCGTTTAGCCCATTCAATCATTGATCCGGAGCTAACTAGGCTCGGCTGGCCAGTTTCATCCTTGTAGAATCTAAAGGACATCAGCATAGTTCTATTTATCTTTGCTGATCAGAACCATACTTTGCCCCCCAGGCATAAACACTTAGCAAAATGTGTGAAGGCACTGTACCAGCCGCAACTGATTGAAGAAAGAGTCTCTTATGCAGAAGCAGGGTAGCCTGGTAGACATTTTTGAAATACAAGTCAATAAGTGTTGGAACAAGTGATGCCGCTATTTCGACATCCGAGTTTTCTTTGTGGGAGTCAATTGCAGATTTGGATGAAGCTTGCAGGAACTGCTGTCGGGTTACGTTGTCAGCTGACGGATGCCGCGACTCGAATACAGTCGAGTCCTTTCTTGGTAGCTGTGCATCTAAAGTAGAGCCTCTACTATCATAAATGCACTCGTATTTCAACCTAGTGCATCGTTTGCAGCTAGGGCGTTCCCCCGAGCAGCGTATCTAACGAAGTGTTAAACTTGAAACGGTCGGAGCAATGGTGACGACACCACCTTCTGCGTCTTGCATGTTCGACACGCCTTCCTTGGTCGACCTGGTCTGGCACTAGTAGGCATAGTAAATTCCAATATATTCCAGAGCGTATTTGGTATGATTTCCGGGTGTCCGGCCCGCAACGGAGAAAATCAATCCTGCTCCGCATGCGAGGGGCAAGGATGAAGTGGTATTTTCCGACGAGACGGAAAATTATACCCACGAAAGAAGAGTGGGTGGGGCACAGAGGGGACCATTCCTGTTCTAGCTTAGGCATGTACGCCACTCATTCCCGATAAACGAGGTGGGAAAAGGGGGTTACTAGGGACGTAAATATATGTATGAAGAAGGTTGATTCTCCCTCTAGGGTCCAGAGGAGCCCCAAGGACTTCAAGGAAGAGCCCTTGTGATTAGCTAACTCTCAGTATTTTACATAACGCCCGAATGGTGCCTCCTACGCATCATGGAACAACGGAAGGGAGCAGCGTGACTTCATAGCGTTATGAGCAGAATTGCAGCCGCGTCCCTCTATTAATCAGAAGGTTCATGTATGAGATTTTGGGTTGCTCAATCTATTGATTTATGAGGAATGACATATTAAATTGACATGTATTGTTCCGAAAGAACGCGCTACTTATAGGACATAGCGAAAATGTGGGTTCTAAGACGAATTTAGTTACAATAGTCAAGCAACGAGTGGGAAAAACTTACTTCGAAATCTGTTGCATCCATAAAATCCTCTAGAGGTGCGCTGTCTTCGTTTGAAATGGAGGCCTGATCCCGTTTTCGGTTGCGAGCCATCAGTAGTGCACGCAAGAGCAGGGCAACAACCATCTGCGTAACAGAGCAAGCCAGAATGACGATGCAGCCAGTTGGATACAGAGGAGACTCTTCGGCAAGGAACGCATGGGGTCCGATAATGTTACCTGCACAATACGCCGTGAAAACAATAGCCGATGCTGTTATTCTCTTGGTGTATCCACCTAGATTTGTAGCAGGCATCTGGAGAGCTAGAACCAGAGATGCAACGAAAGATCCCACAATATAATACCCAAACAAAACACCTATTTTATAATGGGTCCTGTCCAGCTTCCACATGAGGCAGGTTCCTATGACGGTAGGAACCAAGTAAGCCATCATGATAAGAGTACGGGAATTTTGAAACTTGGATGCCAAGAATGTGCCAGACAAGATCCAAAAAACTTGGAAAGCGCCTTGGGGTATACCCAGAGCTGTAGTCAGCAAGGGATCGGATACCAGTCCTTTAATGATGAGCTTCCCAAAATTTGCGATGCCACCATTGATGACCTCGTTGAGAAGCATGAAAAGCGTTAATAGCCAGACTTGAGGATCCAAAAAGGCCTCCTTGATCTGATACCACTTGATGGATTTATTAAGGACACCAGTTCGTGAAAGCCGCGCACGGCCGATAAGCAGTACTTTTTCCTCGAGACTGAAGTATTTTGCAGACATGATACTGTCTGGCAAAAATACAAAGAGAACAATTCCCCAAACAACAGTGGCTCCGCCGCACGTGAGAAACACGGCTTTCCAAATTGGAAAACTATCGATCTGGCCAATCGCATAGCTAAGAAGACCGCCTATCATGGAGCCAAAGCCATTGCAGCAGTAGAAGATACCAGCTCGGAAGGGCTGTTCTGATCTAACATACCTGTAAAACTTTAATTAAGTATGCGCAGATGATTCTCCGCGAGCTAATTGTACTTACCACATAGAAACCATCATCATGAAGCAGGTAGTCACTGGAGCCTCAAAAGCTCCCAGAAGGAACCGACATGCAGCAAGCCCTCCAAAATTGCTGCAAGCTGCCGTGATCATCAATACGGCACCCCATGCCAAAACGCACCCAGATATGACGATTCCCATGCGTGTTTTCTGTGCAAGATAGACCCACGGGTATTCCGCAACGAGGTATGACAAGTAGAATATGCTCGCAAACCACGAGTATTGATTCTGTGATATACCAGTACTTGTAAAGAGATCGAAAACCGCAGCGTATGACATGGCCTGCTTGTCAATATACTGCAATACATACGTCCCCGCTAATAAAGGAAGCACGACAAGGTCGATCTTCCGAACTAGGCGACGATTCTTCTCTTTATCGTCCAACAGTTGTTGAATGTACTCTTCAGTGAAACCATGGTCTCGAAGAAATGCTTCGGCGTGATCGGTGTTTTCGAAGTCGCCATTGTCGATCGAGCTGGTCTGGGTTTTGTGGGTCTCTTTTTTTTCCAAGTCCACACCACCCTGATATTCTTTCTTTTTGACCACGTTGTCCATGTCAGGTGTGTAGTAGTCTATATGGTGACTTGTTGTGAGTGAAACTGCGAACTCGAGAACCAGATGGACAAGATTTGTATTGAAGGGGTTTTTAAGTCACCTGCCGATCAATGCTATCGATGATATCTTATCAATTCCGAGCAATTAAGTGGGCAGAGTTCAGGGGGTAAGTGTATGAGATAAGAACAATCACCCGCTTTAGAATCAAGATAGACGGAGCCCTTTTTAGTTATCGCTCATGTTTTCTTGCCAGACACCTCCCCTAGTATATGTGCCGAGGGAGGTGGGTGGGTATGAGGGCGGGGTTACCAACCCCTCTTGGATCGGTTATTCTGACCATGTTCGACCTCGATACCAAATGAGGGCATGATAAAGGCGATAGTGTCACATCGGAGCCTAAATTCAAGTCCCGAATGACCCGAGAAAATGTTTTCGGGGTTAGATCTTGGGACCGCATCGGTTCTTGAGATAGAGCTAAGCTTGATCTGTCCAGCATGGGCCCATGCTTGGTCTTATCTGTGTCAAACCCCGCATAATTGACCTGACCCTACGACCGTCCATCTGGAAACGTACAAGACGACGCTCACGAGTTTTAGTGTATTAGACAGAAATTAGGTGACTTCTGCTTTCTTAATCATTATAATTTCCCTGGTTACGTTCATCGCAGGATGAATGATAACAAGTACCGAAGTAGAACCCGTGGCAAAGCGATTTCTTCCTCTCCACGATATGACCAACTCTGATTCGACTTCTGGTTGATCGAGCCTCAAGTCTGATATCAAGAAAGGATGGAAATTCGCAGGTAGGCTGTGGATGACTTGTCCTTCATTTTGTTTCATCACCCCCCCTCCCCCAAAAGTTTCTCCCTCACAGCTCGTAACGAAATTCCTTGTTCTCCAGGTCCGTGAGATCAAAAAACTCGTGATTATCTTCCACTTTATGGGAATCTCCATTTTGTGCCTTTTCTTGATCTCGTTGCTTGTTTCTAAGAACAAAAACCCATCTCATAACTAATAGATCAACAGTAATCAAAAAGTATATGACGCATATCGATATCTTGGCTGGCAAATACCTCGGAGCATCTCGCGCTTGAAATGTATGGGGTGAAATGATGTTGCCCACAGTGTACGCAATCGTCCCAATGCAGGCAACGGTAACCTTCTTGGTGGAACCGGCTACATTCGAACTCTGGAGGCCGAGAATCGTAGTCCATCCAATCGGAATTCCTCCACTTGTATAATAACCAATAAGAGCAGGCACCTTTTCGGTGGTTGCCATGAGGATAGCGCCGATGATCGCTGGTATATGACCGAGAACGCAAAAATACAGTCGCTGTCGAGTCTTCATAGCCGCATACGTCAAGCCAAGCAGAGCCACAATCTCCCAAGCCCCAAGAGGGGTTACTAGCAGTAGCGACTCTTCGCTCGAGTAACCCATGCCCTTGACCAAAATATTTCCGAAGCTGGTTGCAATTGAATTCGGGATATTGGCTGCAAAGATCCAAAAGGCATAGAGCCAAGTCATAACATCAGTCAATGCTTCTCGAACTTGGTTCCATTTGAAAGCTTGAGAGCCAATGCCTTGCTCATTGTGTCTAATCCGTTCCAAATGAAGAGACTTCTCTTCTTCACTTAGAAATCCTGCCACGGCAGGGGAGTCTGGAATGACGAACCAAAATAACAGGCCAACAAGGGCAGTCAATAGACCGAGAAAGAGGAATATCACCTGCCATCCTTCAAGTGTAGCATTGGGATCTTTGCCAACATGTCTTGCCACTCCGTAAGCAAAATAACCGCCGAACATTTGAGCCGCACCACAGACAGAAAACCAGATTCCAACGCGGAATGCTTGTTCTTCCTTTGTGTACCATTGTGAAGTGAATAAGACCCAAGCAGGCACAATTGCAGCTTCAAGAACACCTAGAAAAAATCGACAAGCTATAAGACCTCCATAGTTCTTGCAAGCAGCCATTGATGCAAGCGTTACTCCCCAGAGCACTACGTTAACTGAGACATATTTGGCCAGCGGAAACATTTGAATCAGACGGATCGTGGGAAACTCGAATGCCAATTGGCCAAAGAAGAACGTAGAAGCTACCCAATTGAACTCGTTGCCTTTGAGCCCTGTAGATTGGAGAATTCCCGTGACGCTTGCGTATGAGATGGCCGTTTTATCAATATATTGGAGGAAATAGACTATGCATATCAAGGGCATAATGTGCGAGTCTATCCGTCGGAGAAGAATTTTAGTGCGCTCTGAGTCTAACGGCCCAGATAGCCCCCCTGTTTCATTCAGCAGTTGAAGAGCGGCATCCGCGCCATCCTTAATGGCGCGTTCGGCTAGATGCGTTGGAAGTGGCGTCTGTACTCGTTCCGGATTCGAGCCACTGCCGTCTTTGTCAACAGATTCTCCCATGGCTCTCTTGTGGGATCGTGTGATGTTTGAGGTATAAGTGAAAAAAAAACGATATGGCGAGTTAAAGTTGCTCATCCCCAGTGTTTAAATATTGCAGGAATTTGTTTCGAGCACGCAACCACGCAAGGACCATTTCTTACCCGAGGTGGAGAGGCTGTAGTAAGCGAGTACTGGTGCAGCTTCCTCACTAGGAAGCAAATATCCACTTAAATAGACGACTTAGATTTGGAAGTTGCATGTTTGCAATCACGTCATTGCTACCGCATTTTGCAAATTGAGCCGTCGAATGCCATTGGCCTAAGGTAGAATGGCATGACTAGTTATGAAAATTAAAAACGCCGAGTCTGATGGAGATCAGATCTAGAACAAGCTATTGTGGATGTCAAAAGAAAGTCCAGTGTTTTTCCCCGAAATTAGTGATTCGGTTTGTGACTGAAAACATCGTGGCTCATGTAGATTCTCATTTTGAAGATATACACTTAAAGTTTCGACCATAATAGAGTATTCCTATCACCTTTAATGTAATCAGATGTGATGTCGGAAATTCTAGTACATCCCGCAAGCGCCATTGTACGTTCAAACTCTTCCATGAGTATTTTCATACAAAGTTCTACGCCTGCTTGGCCGTTGTACTAGCAAGGGTGTTAACTTAAAATATAGCATAGTGAATGTCCATGATGACCACTTACCGCTAGCCCCCAGAGTGGCGGACGAGAGACCCAGACAAAGTCTGCACCAAGGGCCAAAGCCTAGACAAAAGTGTTACCTAAATGATTACCCACATAGAGTTTGGATGTCGTACCTTGAAAATGTCCGTTCCCTTACGGATTCCACCGTCGACATGAATGGGTACTCGGCCTTTGGCGGCGGCTATGATCTCGGGAAGGGCTTCGGCAGTGGTTACAACTCCATCAAGCTGCCTACCCCCATGATTTGAAACCATGATTCCATCTACGCCATGTTCAATGGCTAACTCAGTGTCTTCGGCGGTGAGAACTAAAGAATGTCAAAGTCAGCGACGAGTAAGCCTAGGTTTGTTTTCAAATACACTAAACTCGAAGTTAGACATACCGCCTTTGACAAATATTTTAAGTTTGGTAATTGATCTTAGCCACGAAATATGCCTGCTCCATTCTAGTCGAGGGTCTGCCCAGGCTCATAACATTAGTGACTGCTCATGTGGAAGAAAAAGGGCCAGTCCTACCGTTGAGTCCATTCTGTTTTTGGGGTTTGACGGATTTCGCATTTCCGCTGTTGGCGGCCTTTTGGTTTTCCACATCCATTGGAAGCATGAAGCCTTCACGATCCAAATTTTCGAACCACACATTATCGGGGATACGAAAATTGTTACGAACTTCATTCCTACGCTTCCCATGAACTGGCGCATCAACCGTAACTGCAAGCGCCGCAAACCCGGCAGCTTCAGCCCTACGTACAAGCTGCTCTGTGATCTTGTTGTCCATGAAGACATACAGTTGCATAATGTAAGGAACATCAGGTGCTCGAGGCGCAATGATATCTTCAAGAGTTGCTGTGGCAAATGTGGAAACACCCATTGGCAGCTTTAATTGTGCAGCGGCCTTGGAGGTGGCAATTTCTCCATGGCTATGACACAACTTCTGCATCGATGCAGGTCCAATGGAAAATGGATATGGCACCTGATGGCTCCAGTTAGTAAAAGAATATCTAGTTCGGTTTAGTCAAGGAAAGCAGGAAAAGGGCGCAAATATACCAGTGAGCCAAGCAACGTGGTTGATGTGTCGACATTTTCGACATTGCGCATTACACGCGGCCTAATTCGGTACAGCGACCAAGCGGCTTCATTCTGGCGCACTGTTTCGCAATCATCTGCCCCTTCGTTGAGAAATTCTGAAAGATGAATTAGCCTGACGTGAAAGTAAGAGCTGACGAGGCAAACTGGTAGCGTACCGCGCACCATGGTGGTCAACTTTTTAGATGCCGCATCTTTCAGATCGGCAATGCATTGAATATCTAGCGATGCCATTGCTATTTCTTAACAAGAAAAATGGAACTTGATGTCAGTTTTCGTTTTGCTTCGTCGCTGTGGCGATGCGACAGAGTTTAAGCAAGTTGCCTTGAGCCAAGAGTTGCAAAATCCACCGGTGACCTGTCCGAAGTTCAGAGTCCTGTGGGCCGAGTTGGCGGTTTGCCATTTGCAGCCTAGGGTGACCGGATTCGTATTCTTTTAGGCCGAGATCAACCGACTGTTCGGCGCGTCATTGTCCCGATGTTCCGCATCCTTTGCCTGTAAAAAAAAATAAAAAAAAAAGCGTCTGCTGGCCTTGTCGGAACCCCCCGCATTTCCAATTAGCTCCGCATTCCGCCGTAAACGTTTGTTCGGTGGAATCCTTATCCGGGCGTACGCTATCCGACGCAGAGGATGATGTTATGACGCTTCAAGGTCATTTCAAATCCGTGGGGTCCATATAGATCAGGATCCACATCCAACTCTTTCCAGAATAACTGAAGTGCACTATGGATTCCCTCCAATGTGGGGAACTTAATAAATGAGCCTGTTAGTATTCTAGACAGTCGATGCCTTTGGGATTCCAGAAACATGCATGAGCCAGAAACAAGAGAGGGCCACATTGAGGTTGTCCATGTATAGGCATCAGGAGGCAAGCTTTCAACGTGATGCAAGCATAGCTCAATGCACGGCTCAACCTTGGCAATGAGACTCGTGGTTGGCGGGTTAGGGCCATGATAGGCCATGTATAGATATACCAGAAGCGCTTGTTGATATATAAGCCCGGAAAGCTTGTAGCATTGGTCAGGTTCGTCGCCATCTGCTTCCCATGAGATGATTTCTGCCAAAAGTGCCGAGTATGCACCTTCTATTTCACTGATTGGCCTCTCTGCAGATTGATCACCCAACCAGCGCTGTCGCGCAAGATCATGGATGCGGGGGATCAATGAAAACAGATGGTGCGCACTGCCAAACATGAAGCCGTATATTGGGCTTCCTTTGTTGAGCATGGTCAGAGACTGGTGTGCTGTATCTCCTTCAACGCCGCGCAAGGGCTTCAACCCAAACCCAAACCCCAGATGAGATACTATGGCTAGGTATTGGTATTGCTCAACGAAAAAGCCCAGAATGTCTCGATCATATATTCTGGTATTCTTTTGCATCTCTGATATCATCCATTTCAGTGCACGAAGGTGGTGATAAAGGGAGCCTTGGGTATTTGCGGTGAGTACCTAGCAATGTTAGCAAAATGACCGATGGTTTTTATTTTGGGTGTGAATGATTACCCACCTCATATTGACAGAGCGCTAGCGAAGTTGCCACCATGAGAACCCGGTCCATTGCGGAGCATGATTTCCACCTAGTGATGGCATGCGTTAACCCTCGCAGTGCAACTACGTAGTGATCGAGAGATGAGTCGACCGCTAGGGGGTTCATGTAAGAAACGTGACAAGAGCTGATGGCAAGAATGGCATGCTGCAGGCCATCACAGCCTGCCGCTACTCGGAGATTATACGTAAGATACGCATTCTCGGGATATACTCGACTCGCCAATTGCAAAGACGTAACATTTGCAAAATGTTGAAACAGCATGCTGTTCTGCTCATTTCGAAACAGCGGGGGTAGTTCCGCAGGCTTTCGGATAATGGCGGGCACCAAGGCCGACTCTTGGTCTGAGATTAGAGCGCCAGGGGATGCCGACGCTGAACTATTGGCGTCTGAGGGATCCGGGGATGGCCAATCGCACAGGAGATGGTTCCGAATACAGCCGGAGCAAATAGGTCGGACCTCGTCGCACTTCTTGTGGCGACGTCGGCAGGTAAAGCAGCCTGTTTTGGACCGGGGTGCGAGCTGGCTATTCCTCGGAGGCGGCATTCTGTGCGGATGGAGTCGAGAGCATCCGGTAATCCTACGTCACAGGTCGATAAATCCGGGGGAACTGACCAAAGCTGTCCCAGATGTAAATGGAGATGAATAACGACGAGAAGAAATGGCTGGCACGATGGCCTGATGCATGGTGCTGATAAGATAAACGCGACAGCGCTAGACAATGAGGCAATGGCAGATAACCGCGGGAGCACCTTGCCTTTCCTGGAAGTGGAATCTGGAGATGAAAATCCAACCACTCATTGCGATCCAACCCACGCCATTATCGCACCAGATCCACCCTGCGATGGTTGCATCCTTGGTTGCGCCCGGATCGTAACTCGGAAGTACTGTGCAAACGCGTCGATTTTTCGGGATGTCGCCCTGAGACTGCGGAAACATCAAGTATATAAGATATCCGTTATTCATAATAAATTTTTTTTATTTCATCTCTCATAACAAGCATCGCGACCTACCCTTCTTTTTTAGTGAACCCTTTCCTCCTCGTTGTGACAAGGTTTCCTAAACTCATCTCACCGTACAGCAACGACCAACCCGCAACAATGGCTACTAAAGCTGGAGAGCAATTGTCTGAGAAGACTCTTGAATTATTGAGAATGGAAGATCAATATGCCGTGGGCGCTTTTGGTTCTCTGCCCGGTTTTATGGTATCAGGCAAGAGCTCTACTCTTGTGGTGAGCGTTGCACGGCATCAAGAAGTAATAATCGGGCTTGCTAATGAGGCCTGATTAGGATGTTGATGGAAAAGAGCTTATTGACTTCATCTGCATGTTTTCGGCGACCAATTTGGGCCACTGTCACTCAAAGCTTGTCAAGGCGCTCACAGAATCGGTCCAGACCAGTAGGTTTCCCATCCTCGTCTCAATCTACATTTTTAACAAGGAGACAGTCACCCTGGCCAACATGTCTACTCATTCCGTCGAATGGCCTAAGGTGGCAAAAGAGCTTTGCACTCGAACTGGGTATGATAAACTCACTCCCATGTGCACCGGGGCTGAAGCAGCGGATACCGCTTGCAAGATTGCCCGCAAATGGGGAATTACATACAAGGGCATTAACCCCGAAGATGTACTTGTTCTCGGCACTTCTGAGAACTATCATGGCCTCACAGCCGGCATCTGGCCTATCATGGAACCTTTTGACCAGCACGGTATGTCGGACGTAAAAATTCAGAGAGCAATAAGATTTAACATGACATGTCGCAGAGTATGGTGTATTTAGTAAGAACATCACCAACATCAACCCTAGCACTGGGAAGTTACTACGATATCTACATGTCGAAGATTTTGATGAAGTCTTAAAGGAACACCACGGACGTGTGGCCGCTGTGATTATGGAATGCTTCCACGGCATGGCACCGTAAGCCACCACCTACCGACACCGGTCATACTAGCCTTGCTAACAAGTTGGCAGTACATTTGAAGAAGAACTCGAATTTGCTACCGGTGTTCGGAAACTCTGCAAGAAGTACAACGTTTTGTTCATTTCCGACGAAGTACGCCAGGGAGCAGGAAAGACTGGCAAGTTTCTTAGCTGGGAGTGGATGGGCCCTGATAACAAACCTGACATGGTGACCATGGGAAAGTCAATCAGTGGAGGTGGTTACCCCGCATCTTTCGTGCTTGGAAGTGATGAGATCATGACGCTCATCAAGCCTTATCAATCAGCTAGTAGCTTTGCCATGGCTCCCCAGGCTAACGCTGCTGTACTTGCTACACTTAGCATCATGGACGAGGAGAACTTATTGGAGCGCGCGCTTCATATTCAAACAAAGTGGAAGGAAACAACGTCGTCTTGGAAGCATCCATTTATCAAGTACATCACTTCACGGGGTGGAGACATGAATATTGTTGTTGACGAGACCGTCAAGGGAGTTACTGCTCGTCGTGTGGCCCGACTTGCTTACCAGAAGGGTGCATTGATGTATTCTCAGTGCGGCCCTGGCTTTGGCCGTATCAGGCTTGGAGTTGCGTTGACTATCACTGACGAGGAATTTGAAAAAGGGATGAGCATTTTGAAGGAGGCTTTAGATGAGGTCCAGTCATATGCAGGCATTCCTGGATCCACCCACAAGGCGGATATGTGATCCCTGGTATACAGTGTGTAAGATAGCGAAGAGTGGTGGTGGCTTTACCCTAAACAATCAATACCGTATTTCTATTCGATGGAGTCATTGTCGCCCGATCACTGATGCCTGCAGTTCCATAACCGTACCCCAGTCGAGAGCCACATCTACACCCAAAAATAAAAATGTTTCGTGTCAAACTGGCGGCGAGCCACCCTATCAAACCCTACGCCAACATTCTACTCAATGCACAAAGTGGGCCAAGAGAAATATGGACCCTACCTTCTCTGACATGCCAAGACCAACTCATCAGCATGATGGCATGAATGTCAAAGCATTCCCGGGTGAGCTTTTCAACGATTGGATTGTTGGTTGGTATGTCAGAAAACAGAAAACGGCCAACAGCAGTACAAGGCCCCGGAATCCAATTGGCGTGGCTTAGTGGGTTGTGACACAAAATTAGTACGGGCAAGTCCAACAATATCTAGGCGCGGTTTCACCCCAACCCAAAATAGAAACCCCAAAATAGGAGTGGAATCGGTAGCCAATTTCAAAAGTCATCATCCTTTGCAAATTCGACATAATTTTAATTCTCTCGACACATTGGACAACGTATAAGGGCACCGCCCGCCTGCCAGAGTCATTCATGGCAACCAATATTAAAGGGGGATTCTAGCTGGAAACCTTGGAAGATAGAAACCACCAACCTTCTGGTGCCGATCTATGTTAATTTGGTCAATGGATAATGAATAGTACTTTTCGGTTGCTGACTAACACACCTAAAATTGCCCTTCTACGGCTACATGACTCCATGAGCCATCGACAAAGTCTGCTCTGTACTGAAGTATGACCCATGGTCACCAAATTAATAATGCCTGTTAAGCGACTCAGTTTAACAGTAACGTGGCACTGTGACCTAACAAGCAGGGTGACAAGAAACGTGGAGTATAAGTCGTTCTTTGTGCACAACCTATCAGTATGTATAATGTTATTTTCCGAATAAGATTTGTGAAGGCTGATATTGTATGACATCTGCTTCTTTGAATTATTAAATGCTAAATTCCACTTGAAAATCAATACAAAAATTTAAACCAGTAATGATTTGGCAAGGCCTTCAAGAATTTCCAACAACAAAGTCCAAAATGGTCAGATTTGGCCCAACCCAGTGTTTCCTTGCATGGAATAGCCATAAGCCAACAGTGACGACAAGCACAAAGACCATGACGGGACCACAGTAATTCATGTTGGCCGCAGTGACGGGAACTGTGGAGGGGAATGGAAGAAAAACGATAATATACAGCGTGTAGACCAAGGCAAAGGCATTGATGTACAGGCCATAGCGGCCAAGATTCCATTCCCCTAGTTTGACCTGGTTAGCAGCAAAGCGAGCGTAAAGCATACTACCAATGGCAATCGCATAGCTGATGTAAAGGGCCAAAGAAGATAAGGCAGTGATGCCGCCGAAAGCGACATAACTGGAGCTTCCAATGTTTAGGAGGCATAAAGCACAAACGAGGAACACTGTCAGGACAATAGAACGAGTGGGAACTCGATGTTTGGGACTGACAAAGGCAAAATAGGCGGGCATACCGCCATCGCGAGACCAAGCCCATGTAAGTCGCGAGACAGAGGCGATGTTAGCCAAGTTGACACTGAATGATATGACAAAAAGACCAGTCATCATAGCTGTCGTAGCCTTGGTGGAGCCAGTGACTTCAAGCAGAATGGCAAGGATGGGGCTGGACGAGTTCAAAGCATCATCTATTGAGCCCATGGCAGCAATTATGACGTTGACCATGATGAAACCGAGACACCCGTTCATGAAAATAGACCAAAACATTGCGCGAGGTACAGCTGACTTGGCCTTTCGGGTCTCTTCGCTCATATGGATCGCACTGTCAAAGCCTGAGAAATGGTTAACATGTTGTTCAGAGATCCATTAAAAAGAAGGCATTTCCTTACCAGTAAAGCTCCACACGCAAGTGAGCATACCCAAGTTCCAAGCTATGTACTCGTTATCCCACCCAGAAGAATAATTACTCTTCAGCCAGAAGCTAGAGTCGTGTCGGGTGCCCATGACTCCCAAAACAACAGCGAATATGACGAAAAGGCACACATGCAAGACCCCAGCAACCAGTTCAATCCAAGGAATTAGTTGGAAAGCGAAGGTGTTAAGTAACCCTTGGAAAAGACACATGGCAATGACTAGCACAGAGGTGTGCCAGCCTCCAGCCACATAATTGGGGTGATTAAGCGCAATCATAGATTCCAGCAAGATAATTGTGACGTTGGCAATGCCGGCGAGCAGTGAGATATAACCGAACCACGTCGCCCAGCCCTGGATGTACGTGGCAAACCTTCTCACAGATGGAGGGGCGAGGTGGAAAGTCCAGTGATACTGGGCTCCGGCGACAGGCTGGATGGAGGCCATTTCGCCGAGCGATGCGGCTTGAGAAATGGCACCAAAGAAGACAATGATGAAACTGAAGACAAATGTCTGTGGCCCTCCGTTGTACAGAGCAAAAAACATGTTCCTGTTACCATGTCAGCAAGTCGCTCACGGGAAACGCCATAACGGCACATCTTGGGAGTACCAACGTGCACATGCCCTCCCACAACGACATGTAAGTCAGGGAAAAGGCGAAGAGCTGTGAGAATGAAAAGACTCTTCGAGTGCGAGTCTGGTTGTAGACGGATCCATCCTCGCCAGGCTTGACGCTAACATCAACGCTGACCGGGGCCTTCCCCGCGGGCTGCATCTCAATGCCTTCTCCTTGGGCCATTGTGAAGTCGTTGCAGAATCGTGGTTGAAGGTGATCAACGGCCAGAGCCACAATGGTAACGCAGAGTCGCGGGGTGAAAACGGCGTGCTGCGCAGCATGTCACTGTACGGCGGTGGCTGTGTCGAGGGATATTTAAGAGAGGTGCCCACGGAGGGTCCAATCTTGTTGGCCGAATTGCCACTCGACGGCCGGCGTGGACGCGTGGAGCGGTTCCACGCAGAGTGGTTGCATCTCACCAGGATCATTGATGATTCAATAGACTGCACTGGCCGTGGAGGGATGCCTGCCTCGGCCAAGGACAAGGACGCTAGGGACTCTACGTGGGCGGTGGCTTGCAGCCGGAAATGATTACTGGTGGTTGACATTGTCGCCGTCGACCCAGTGTCGGAGCCTGCTAGTGCTCAGAGATGCAGCATTAGATTGCACACCAAGGCCACCGTCCAACGAGAAAAGTGGAGGAGCTGAGTATTTGAGACATGCGTTGGTCGGCGAAGGAATTGACCCCCAACGTCTCTCCAGGATCAACGCGCGAGGATCGGTCGCACAGGGTTGCGCCCAGTGGAGCCATTCTTTTCGACTCTGGCCACGGCCCGCTCGTCGCCTCCTGGACGCGGCTTGCACTAGGCGTCGAGCCGAGCGGGTCTTTACGACGGTTCCGTCACTTAGCGCCTTTCAATGTCGAATGCCGGTCTCGTCGAATTTTCAGGATGCAGAATTTGGCCTTGGTGGCGTCGGGCGCCGGTTTCTCTTCGAGCCATGGTTGGCTCCTTTGGAAAACAGCCACGCGGGCGACAGACGGATGCGTAGAAGAGAGATGCGTCTTCGCGTTTGTTAAAGATGTCTAGTGGTCCCTTTTCTTTTCCTGGGCCCGGCAGACGGGAGATCTTCGATCAACTGCTCGTCATCACCCCATTGCCCGGTCCAAGGTCTGAGCGGCAATAAATCTAGGCACATCCCGCTGTCATCATGTTGATTCCTTGACGAAGAGTGGGAGAAAAAAAATGTCCATCGACTCGCCCGCGGCGCCGCCGTTCTACCCCTTGACCGAAGACAACCATGCCGCCTTGGTCGTGGTGGCTTCCCTCGTCTTTCTAATCTATGCCATCCTCGGCATCGTTGCGAAACTGCTCATCCGACTCAACATTACGTCTATGAAGGATTACGACCTGACACTGCTGGTTGCCCTATTCATTTATTTTATTCAAACGGCATGCGTCATCGGGGCATGCAATAGCGGCCTCGGCCAACACCGGGATGCCATTACCGACGCTACCTTCAACACTTACAGCAAGGTAATTTTGCTATAATAAGCTATTGTGCTGAGGCTGACTCGTGCTTTCTACCATAGCTGATCTATGCCTCCCGGATCCTTGCCCTCTTGGTCAATGGCTGCACCAAGATTGCCCTCTGTCTTCTCATTCGACAGATTGACAACCAAGGACGATTGAATATTGCCAACACAGCACTCGGTGCAATAATTATTGCCTGGGTGGTTTCTGGCTTCTTTGCTATAATTTTCCAGTGCCCTCTCCCCTCGCCGTGGCTTGCCACGAGCAAGGGACAATGCCCGAGCGATGGCGCCATCTACATGTACATCGGCATCGTGAACATTCTGACGGATCTCGCCTTGTGCATGCTCCCCATTGCCATGATGTGGGAGGTTCAAACAACAACGAGGAGAAAGTTTATTGTCATGGCCTTGTTTGGAACTCGGATCATGTTTGTGTCCCACGCTCCTTCTATGTCGCTGCTCTAACTTTAATTTCTCAGAGTCCCCGCCGTAACGATTCCGAGCCTTTCCAATGCACATGACTTATTTGAGAACTATAACGATCTAACATGGGCTACCGTATCAAGCATGATTTGGTTTCAGATCTCCCTTGGACTTTCGGTACTCACTGTTTGCATCCCAAGTCTAAAGGGAGTCATCGACAGTCTCCTCGGATCAACCTCCGTCGCGGCCATCCAGGCCCCCTACGATCTCAAGGACAGCGGCCAAAGGAGCGGTCTACAGCTGACAGCGCTAAGCGACTCTCGAGCCTCAAAGCCCGCATCTCGTGATGTAAGTCGACTGGGCAAATTCAGCCACAAGGGCAAATCTCGCGACATGTCCGGATGGTATTCTGAAGAAGAGCCGAGGACCAAGCATAGTGGGAGTGAAAGCATTGGAGGGAGCGAGAGCGTGCGGAAATTAACAGAGGGGGTGATTGTTGTGCGTGACGAATTTGAGATTCAATACGATGAAAGGAGAGTATCTACAGCGAGGACCGAATCACGGGGATCTGATGATGTTGAATATCGCATGTAGATGCACATTTACCTCGTATACATTGTAGAATACCGAGTCATTGCCACACAATTAAAAATGTCCAATTAGGCTACGCCTTTGAACTTGTTCTGCGAGGCGATGAATGTGCCTCGACGTTCTAGCCCTGTTCGAACCGTCCAACAAGCGTCGTTCCGAGGACTCCGTGCCAGCCGTTTGGGATTTCCGCCCTCGGGTCCGATGAGTTGATGGCAAATTCCGTTGCCGGATGAGGCCTATCGTATAGAATAGTGCCAAATTATTCTTCTAACCCCTTCCTGGGCAGATCTAGTTCTCCTAGTGAACCCTGAACCGAGTGATTGTATGACTCTAGTTGAGAAAAAGAAAGTCGAGTATGCTCCACCGCGCTACACACCCTTGTCGCGCGCCCCGAGTCGCGGCCCGGACCTGGTCAAGGACGGATCGCCCCCTTAGATTGACGAAAAGCTAAACTTGCTAGGGCAAGGTTGCTACCATGCTACCGCATGACCCCAGCCCTTGTGCGGGAATATCTGGAATGGTTCCATTCGCAAAAAGCAAGCGTCCCTGTCATTGAAAGGGGGAGAGTGAGAAGGGGCTGGCTGCTTCCTGCATCCTGGGAATGAATTTTTTTTTGGGGGGGTGGCCGTCCCTCGCTTGGCGGCCGATTGCTGGGGCTGAGATTCGATAGAGGTTTCAACCCTAATATTCGAGTTCCCCCGTATTCCGTGGGGTTGCGTGGACCGCCGGGGCCGCCTTCTCGCCATTACAGTCGCCTTGTCAAGATCCGAGTGCTTCGACCCGCAACTGCGCTTCCGCAGCGCGCATGGTCATCGGCCCAGCCCCTGCTCTGATTTACAATCAGAGCTATGATCTGTCCCCGGAATTCTCCCGCTGGTCCCCTGCCCCTGTACCCATGGCTAAGAACCAAGATGTGCCGCTGGGTTGTAATGGATCATTGCCTCTGTTGCCCCTAAGGTCCATTACCAAACCCCCACATTACACCATGGAGCCTCAAGATCGACTGCTCGAAGAGAGTGAGCCTCTATTGTCTGACGAAGACGGCGGCGGCGACTCTGAGCGGGTGCCGGACGGTGCATTGTCAGAGATATGGCTCCTTGCAAGGGATTCAATCCCTCTTGTTGCTACATATCTCCTTCAGTATTCTTTCAGCGTTATCACTACTTTCGTGGCCGGTCATCTCGGCGGAGAGGACTTGGCAGCTGCGAGCATTGGCATTACCACCATGAACATCATTGGTCTTGCCATATTCGAAGGCATGGCTACAGCCCTTGACACGCTATGTGCTCAAGCATATGGAGCCGGGGATCTTACCGGAGTTGGACTACAAGTTCAACGAATGCTGTTCTTAATGGCCCTCGTGGCCATTCCTGTTGGCACGGTTTGGCTCTTCTCCTCTCCTATCCTAGCCTTGTTTTTACCTCAGCCTCAACTGGCTATCAAAAGCGGTTCATTTTTACAAGTGAGCCTTATTGGCCTGCCAGGGTATGCATCTTTCGAGGCGGGCAAAAGATTTCTACAAGCGCAAGGCAATTTCAAGGCCGGCATGGTGGTGCTCTTGATATGTGCCCCACTGAATGCTGTGCTGAGCTGGCTGTTTGCCTTCCGCCTCGGAATGGGCCTTGATGGTGCCGCGTTGGGTGCAGCCATGGCTAACAATACACGCCCTATACTTCTTCTGTTATATATCCTGTTCCTTGACCGGCCTTCTCATGCATGCTGGGGTGGCTTCTCTCACGACATTTTTCATGGATGGGGAATAATGGTCCGGCTATCAGCCGCTGGGTCGGCGGTGACGTTGGCGGAGTGGGCTGCCTTCGAAATTCTTACCTTCAGCACCTCTTACATCAGCACGACACACCTAGCTGCTCAGACAATCCTTACGACAACATCCGTGGTGATATGGCACATCCCATTTTCTTTTAGCGTGGCTGCCAGCACGCGTATTGGGCATCTAATCGGCGCAAGATTGGTGGCCAAAGCCAGACGGGTCGCTGCCATCCAGGCTCTCTGCTTCATAGGTATTGGTGCATTTGATGGCATGATACTATTCCTTTTGCGTAACCATGTCAGTCTCATTTTCTCTGATGATGTGGCAATACGAAAGCTTGCCGTGCAAGCGATGCCTGCTGTAGCAGCATTTCAGTGCATCGACTCCATGCTTTGTGGCTGCAACGGGGTTCTTCGAGGCCTTGGTCGCCAGTTTGCAGCTGCATGGGCAGTATTTATCGTCAATTATTTTGCAGCCATACCTTTTGCCATCTGGCTCGAATCAGGTCCTCCGCATATGGGATTAAGCGGTATTTGGGTTGGGCTCGGGATCGGCATGGTCATTATTGGCATTGTAGAGTGCAGTTATATGAAGCTCCTAAGCTGGCAGAGTTGCGTTGACGATGTGAAGAGAAATGATTAGGTGCCATCTTGGGTACAGTAATGTCGCAAAATAAAACTACGTCAGAAATATGAACGTAAGCCTAAAAGTCCACGGCGTCAATCTTGACTTTCTTCATGTCTGAAAGATAGACGTAATACTAAGTTCATCCATTCAATTAATCCAAGAATACACCATCGAGGCCTAGGGTAAAATAAGTGGCATTGATAAGGATGCAATATCTCAAAGGAAAAGCCCATTTCATCCTGGCCTTCAACTGCATGTCAGACCAACGTCATTGGTACCCTGGAATGACGGCGATTAGAGTTTACGACAACGAAAACCTGGCATTTCAGCACCTTTATAGTATCAACGTGTTTCCGAAATCAGTACGGCAACTGGCCTTCACCGACCTAGTTGGACGGGTATTCACATCGGAAGGCGCCTCGGACGGCTTGGTCGCAAGGAAAGTCTCCAGATTCCGCTTAGTACAAGGCTAGGTGACTTTAATAAAGCCTTCCTGCAAGATTAATACATATGGTGGGTCTCGAAGACGGTATCGTTCGCAACTCGAGTGTCGGCTACCAACTCCCTCAAGATGGAAGCTCGGTTACCAGTCGATCGCACCGGTAGTTTTCTACCGCAGATATTCCCGACGCGGGTGGCTATTGCGAAGGCCGCGATCGTTGAGACGGTGCCGCAAACGGAAGCGTGAAGTCGTCGTATCCTGCATGGTCCCTCCGGACCAGGCCGTCTAGGGACCAGCAGAATTGTTCGGAACCGCCTCGCTGTCCGAGACCGGATAGTGGCAGTGTCGGCGGGCAGATTCGGACGTGATTAAGGTGTCTTCGACTATTGATTCGTGGGTCTGGCGTTCTCGGCGCTGTTCCGGTAACTCGGAGCACGCGCAATAGATACGGTGGGAACCGTCGGCAGCGCATCCGTCGCGTGAGATGAGGGGCTGGTCTAGTCGGGTCACGTGATGCCCACCACCTGAATTGCCGCCATTACGCAAACTATGGAGCTATGAGCTTGGAACTATCAAGAATCATCAAATGCATCAGCCGCCTTAAGAATATTCTCTCAATCTTCATTTTCCTAGTTGTGCTTCCTTTTATATTTGACCATGTTGATAATAAACTTTTGCATCGAGCGGCTCGTGCTGCAATCCAGCCTGTTTCTTGCCAATGACAGCCAAACCCCATGTCAAAGATTGGTTCCCGATGAGCAAATACTGAATCTTCAGATTTCCTTTCTTAGAATATTTATTTCTTCATCAACAATCCTCATATTGCCATTTTTCCTTGGCCAACACACGCCTAAGGCCAGCCAATTAATGTCGACAGACCAAGGCCAAGTAATGGGCTTATTCATACATTTACTCAAACGAAGCTCACTGGTGGGATTTTAGTTTCTGTAGATTACCATTTGTATTGAATGTTCGTTTAGCGATCTACCACCAGCAGCCTTCCACGACTCTGATAAGGGAGGGCAGCAGTGCATAATTCCATGCGAAAACCACAACCGTATTGTATCCTAATCAGCAAAAGTTTCAGTGATTCAGTGATCGCCAACTCATTCATCGTATTAGTTTCAGCAGCTATATAGATCCTAATGAGTTAACTCAAAAAGCTATCAGTGTCTTTAATGATGCAATGAGCGCAAAAACTAAGTCTATGCTAAGATCATTGGCATCCTAATTTAAATCCATATCAAATGTGATAGAATAAATATAACTGATTGAAATTGCGGACTGAAAATGAGAAACTTGTGGCCGAGAGATGATTTCCAAGCGAAAGCGTGCAGTGACTTGCCAGTGAAACGCCTCCCAAAGCTAACCAAACAAATCGCACCAAGCGATGACAACTAATGTCATCAATACTAATTGCAGAAAAACCATACATGTAAAGAAAATTGTTTATTCTCACAAGACCCGAAAATTACACTCGGCACTTGAGGTACACATCAAATCCGTGATGCGGCCTATCGGGCCTAAGCCGAACCATCGGGACCCGATCCCGACATGGCTGGAAAGCGGCGGCGGTATCCGCCTGTACCCAACGGCATTAAATCCATCAATTCTCCCACTCTGTATCTTCATAAATAACGACAGCCCAACCGCACAACAATAACTCTTGTGTAGAACACACTCACATCTTTTTTTTTTCTTTTTCAAATCAAAGAATTCCGACCTTGTCCGCAATATCAATAACCATGGTGTTCCCCAAAGTTCCCCCGAGTGGAGTCTGGTGCCCTGCTGTCACCTTGTTCGACAGGGAGACTGATGCTCTGATCCCCGAGGACCAGGCCAAATACTACTCCTATCTCTCCAAGAGCGGCCTTCGAGGTCTCGTTATCCTCGGTACAAATGCCGAAACTTTCTTATTGACGCGCGAGGAACGCAAGGCCTTGGTCGATATTGCCCGCAAAGCTGTGGGCCCAGATTTCCCTATTATGGCTGGTGTCGGTGGACACTCGACCCGCCAAGTTCTTGAATACATCGCCGATGCCGCCGACGCCGGCGCCAACTATGCGCTTGTTCTCCCTCCCGCATACTTTGGCGCGGCAACTACACCAGCTGTTATCAATGACTTCTTTGCCGAGGTCGCTGCCAAGAGCGCTCTGCCAGTCGTGATCTACAACTTCCCTGGAGTTTGCAACGGAGTTGATCTTTCTTCTCAGGTCATTGCCGACCTCGCTCGCAAACACTCCAATATCGTCGGTGTCAAGCTCACCTGCGGATCCGTTGCCAAGATCACCCGCCTGGCCGCTGAGCTGCCTTCTGATCAATTTGCCACATTCGGCGGTCAATCAGACTTCTTGATTGGTGGCCTGAGCGTTGGGTCTGCTGGTTGTATCGCGGCTTTTGCCAACGTGTTCCCAAAGAGCATTTCCCGCATTTATGATCTTTGGAAGGAGGGAAAGACTAGCGAGGCTCTCGAGTTGCACCAGAAGGCAGCGCTGGCTGAGCAGCCTTGCAAAGCTGGCATCGCCGCAACCAAGTATGCCGCTGCGATCCATACCGCCAAGGCTGCCGGCATTGACCGTGCCCCCGAGAAGATGGCTCCCAGGAAACCATACACCGAGCCTGCTCAGGCAGCCAAGGATAATGTCGCTTCGACCATGAAGGAGCTGGCCGAAATTGAGGCTACCCTATAGCGAGATTGTCTCAAAAGGGAGTTGGGTCCATATCAAAGCGATGGATGCTCTTGACCACTGGACCAGGCTTTCGGTAAAAAAAAACACAAATTAACTTTAGATTTAGACGACTTTGTTGGTTTATAGGAGGAACATTAAACATCTGGGCTGACGTGTGCCGAAATAAATAATGAAGTCGTAGGTCAGAGATAAAAAAAAACCTGATCAGACTGGCTGGTAGAACAATAAATCACGATTTACTTTTCATAATATTTGAGACATATCGCACTTTTTTTCATCTACCTTGATTTGCGTACTCTGGCGGCTATAGCCGTTAGCAGGAGATTAATTGGGCGTGAAACAAATCTGAGACACAAGCCTTTTGCCTCAAGCTGTGACCTTGTATTGGTTTATCAATTTGAACAGGGCGAGGCACCTGCGATTGACAACCTATAGATATTACAAACAGTCTATTTATCTGAAGTTACTTTCTGCCCTTATTATTATTTTATCGAATTGGTATCCTTCTGATCAGAAGACTCGAAGTCCTATTACTCCCAATCTCTCATTTTGGCCGGTGGGGCCACCAGTCCCCGTGGCTGCGTGATCTCACGGGAGCCGTACGGCCAAGGTCATCATTTCATCTTGGACGATGTTTTATTTCCAACCCTGATCTAGCTTTCCGGGTTAAGAACGGCGTGGCCTTCACTCCATATAACCGAGAGACCTTCTACGCCTGGAAGAGAAATTCTGTGTATAATGATTATGCTTTTAGCAAAGAGTTCAAGGCTTCTACCGCCCCGGCCGCATAAGTTTCAATGTAGTTATGAATACATTTAATCATGAATATGTACAAAAGGACTAGCAGTTTGGGCCTCTGGGTTTATCAGAATAAACCTCTTCTTAATTGCACGACTCTACATTGAAGCCGATATATACGCGACGTGTAATTTGATGATGGTATTGAACTCATTCTACTTGCAAGTTGGCGGGCTTATGGAATGGGGGCGACCCCTAATCATTCCGGCAGGAGGTTTACTTATTCAATCTTGCTGCACGATCCGAATCCCTCCAGAAAAGACAGGCATCATGCCGGATATTATCCGCCTCCACTTTGGTGTTATTTGGCTGTACAACTAGTTGCGACGGTTCCTCGGTGTTGCCATTATATTGCGGCCACTCAGGACTGCCAGGGTACCTGTGTCGGTTGGGATCTCCAGTCGCCACAAAACTGCTCAGGTATGCATGATAGACGTGGCTAATCTCGGGATACTGGGTGGTGGGCTCGTTCCATGTATATTGGGTATCTGAAGTGTGTGGGATACCCCGCCAAGCTGGAAAGTTATTGTTCGTGTTAAAGCGAACTTTCCATGTGGGCACACCTGCAGTTGACGTTCTGAATGCGGTTTCTTGGCCTGGGCAGATATACGCGTAATCGCTCCAAGCTGCAGATAGACGATTATACTGGGTACTGTTTGGCGAGTTCGCGTAAGGAGATGATTCATCCGTTGCGGGGTCTGGGTAAAGCTTCTCGAGAAGTTTCATATCTTCAGAATCTAGTGATGGTGATATGTTGTGCAGGTATTCCAGGAACTCGTCATTGGTTTGTAAGTCGCCGCGGGTGTAATACTTCCCCTCATCTGTTGTCGTTGAAGAAATGGTTGGTACGTGGAAAAAAGTTCCATCGATACCGGATTGAGATCCGGGCTTTTCAAATAGGAAACCGCCATGAACTGGCTGGAAAGGCCAGGTCAACTCAGGATCGTAGTCATTGTAGATTTTGGTGCTGATGTTTCGAATCGCGTCTACATCGGCATTCTGGAGGCAATTGAAGGTTTCTTTGTTCCCCGTCTTATTATTGCAACCAAGATACTCGATGTACTCATCATACTGCTTCTTGTAGAGTGGGTAACTCGCATTAGGGAATGCTCTGGACGTGACAGAACCAGATTGGTGGATGGCCCGTGCAAATAGAGGCTGAGACTCATTGCCATAGTTGTGAAAATAATGAATGCCAACAGAATGACCACCAGCCGAGCGTCCTCCAATAGTGACGGATTTTGGGTCACCCCCAAAGGATCCGATGTACTTCTGAACAAACTGAAGGAAGTGGTGTTGATCCCGGATGCCGAGATTTAGCAGACCCTCGTCTTCGAATAATGCTGATGGCAAGAATCCCAGCGAGTTCAGACGGTAGTGAAAGCTTACAACAACAATTGGTACTTTTGACGAAGCTACGAAGGAGGCGCCGTCGAAGCTCGCCCAGCTTCCTGCGTAGAAGGCTCCTCCGTGAATCCAAATGAGAACCGGCAATTTCTGATTGAGTGGTATCCCCCTCGTCCGGTACACGTTAAAGTTGAGACATGCTTCGTCTTGAGTCGTGGTTGGAATTCGTGCAGTTGCTTCTTGGATACAGGATTTCCCGTAAGTATCAGCTTTGCGAATCCCTTTGATGGGGCTGGGCCATTCCACTGGCTGGAAACGTCCGCTCCCAGTTGGTTGTGTGGAATAATCGATACCCAGCCATGCATCAACAAGCTGCGGGAGCCTCTGACCAGTGTAAGTGGTGTTGAGAACTGTTCCTGTGAATTTTCCGTAACCAGATAGATCGATTGGTGTTTCTATGTTGGTGGCGGCTTCCGAGGTCTGGATCAGAAAAGGCGCAAGAACTGCACCGAGTTGGGTAAGGAGCTTCATTTTTGGGTGCCTGTGCTGATGAAACCAAGGGGTAACCGTAAAGTATTTATTCTCATCAAATGACGATATCCAAGGAACCCCTCACCGCCGTGATGGAGTCAACATCCTTGCCTCTACAACCTTATCACTCGTACAGAGTCCACTATTGTGCCATCAGAGTCACTGTTACCCCCGCAATGGGCATTCAACCCTGGTCCGAAGTGGCTCCGGAAACCCACTTGAGCCAGCAATTACATATTTCGCGCTCAAATGACTGGTCCACAATTCGGGAAGAGTCCTCCAGTAGTTAGCTTAATTGGTGGCACAGTTGCCCCTGGGTTCTTGATCGGAGCTTATTTCTGAGTTCCGTGTAGGGGTGTTTTGCCCGGTAAATAACCATCACTGCGCCCCACGCCGATCATAGTCAGTATTGAATGGCAAACCGCCCCTGGCTTCAAAGAAATACGTTCATGATTTATCTCTAATGTTGGATTCCGCGATAAAAGAGTCGCGTTTATTCCCGTATCAGAACTATTTGCGATTAGTTCATCGTCATTAGCTATAGGATGTATGTCGTTTTGCACTTGCTATTGTACAATCTGTTACGGCTGTGAATACCGTTACACCGTGGAGCAAAAGACCGGTCAACAATTGACATTGCGACAATTATTGTGCACACAACAGCCTCCAAGAGCCGGTACGGTTGACTAGACCGTAATACAATCAGCGCATAGCATATCGACTGCACATACCTGCGATTCAAAATATCTTGACTGTTATTGGTTTTGTGTAGTACCTTTCCGCGTTTTGACAACTGTCGTATGAAGGTTCAGAATTGGTAACCAATGTGAGCCATGACAATAAGCTGAGAGTTAAAGCTTAGCAGGTTTTTTTTTTTTTAGTAGCTCATGATATAACGAATAGTTACAAGGAATTAAGGATATGCAAGTACATAATTCGCTAGCTTTGAGGCTAGTGTCTCCTGTTCGGCCTAGGTGGATCTGATGTCACAAATATGGGCTACAAAAGACTAGAGATTGGTCTCCCTTCATTCAATTATGCACATCAATGATAGTATCTTTAGCTAGAAATCGTCTGAAATTAGACGATTGTGGGAAAGAGCGAGAAATATTTCAAGGCCTTCACAATATTAAGTAAGATTGAGGATTTGTTCGCATTGCGGCGACTCCATGCCCGTGCTTTGAGCCTGAAACGACGTTAGCTCAAGGCTTGGTCTAATGTACCGGGGGAGGGTATTTTGACTGATTTAATTGTTCTTCAGGTAATTAGGTAGGAGTCTCATTTTGGCAAATGCGCAAAGTTCGTTAAAGAAATAGAACAGATGAGAGAGAAAACGACAGAATTTAGCCAAGGCTGCATTGTTGTATCTAAGTTATTCAGTCAGTGGTAATTCGAATAATTCATTATACATTAGAAATGAGTCCTGTTCACGACTCTGCAGCGCTAAATTGGCCGCATAGTGATGGGTGATTCCATGACGAGGCACACCACCAGGAAATGAAAACAAACGCGCCAAAATTGTAAGTCTAGATACAGAAGAAAAAGTCTAGTACCCCTCTAAACCTTCACAGGCTATTGATATTTCAAACTGGGGGCATCAATCTAGTACACATGCCATCCATATCACGCCAAGCGTCATGATGCTCATCCTTCCACGCCCCGAGATAAATCTAACAGCTCCAATCGCATCATCATTACATGGTACGATCGCCACAATTTGAGGGGTCAATTTCTATAGCTAAAGCCGGGATTAGCATGTCCATTACGCTTATTTACTGCAATGTTTAACAGCTCCAATCATGTCAACCCGTTCCAACCAACCCCGCAGCACCTCCAGATGGGTCCTAGGCACAACTTGCCGTCGCTTTGGATAAAATGGAAATTGTCCACCAATATGCAATGCCGGAATCTCGTGTTCGGTACTCGCTTCCGAGATCACAGTTTGATGATCTTTAGCCGATGCTCCCGCCCACCCAACTAAAAAAGGCCCTGGGAATACTAAAATGTGGCATAAATCTCAATCCATGGGCGAGCAACACTTTTTTATTGTTCCCAAGTGCTTTATTTTGAGACGCTGTCATTATGAAATTGACAAGAGTGCTCCTTGCCACTTTGGCTGTGGTTCACTCCTATGCATTCAGTATTGGTAGCCGCGGAGGGCGACCCTTCGAGTTACTTCATCACCCGTCGGAGAGAGAACTTCTCCAAAATATTGTAACATGGGATGAACACTCACTGTTTATTAACGGAGAACGCGCAACTATATTCTCTGCAGAAATCCACCCTTTCCGCCTACCAGTGCCCTCTTTATATCTGGATATTTTTCAGAAGGTCAAGGCCATGGGCTTCAACATGGTGTCATTCTACGTTGACTGGGCGCTCTTGGAAGGGAAGCGAGGCGACTTTCGCGCTGAGGGCATATTTGACCTAGAAGCCTTTTTCCAAGCTGCAAAAGATGCTGGAATATTTTTGTTGGCTCGACCTGGACCTTACATTAACGCTGAGGTGTCTGGAGGTGGATTTCCTGGCTGGCTACAGCGAGTAAAGGGGACCCTCCGAACAAGCGCTTCAGACTACACCAGCGCCACGGATAAGTGTGTGATTTGACATTTAAAATTAGATTTATGATCTAACGCTGCGATAGTTACATGAAGCACATTGGATCCATCATTGCCAAAGCGCAAATAACCAATGGTGGCCCAGTCATTTTATTCCAACCCGAAAATGAATACAGTGTCGGTGTAAACGTGACGTTCCCCGACCAAGATTATATGAAATATGTCAATGATCAAGCCAGAAATGCGGGAATTATCGTTCCACTGATCAATAATGACGCATGGCCAGGCGGCACAGGCGCACCAGGATCAGGAATTGGTGCTGTGGATATCTATGTGAGTTAAACGACTCTTTTTCGGACCAATACTAAGTTTTACAGGGTCATGATGGCTACCCACTTGGGTTTGACTGCGTGAGTGGATTGTTTCATCCTATAGCTTGAAATCTAGCTAATCAGGCAGGCCAACCCCGAAACATGGCCAAAAGGCAACCTGCCCACAACATGGTATTCGCAGCATGTAGAAATAAGCCCGAAGACGCCTTATTCAATAATAGAGGTGATTATTTATAATCTATTTTATCGGTTTCTTACTAACGTAAAGTAGTTCCAAGGCGGTGCATTTGATCCTCCAGGAGGATGGGGCTTTGAACGATGCGCCGCACTCACAAACCACGAGTTTGCTCGGGTATTCTACAAGAATAACTTGGCGGCTGGGGTTACTATCTTCAATATATATATGGTGGGTAAAGTAACTCAGATTGGAAGAATAACAGAAGAATAACTGATGAGATATAGACTTTTGGTGGTACTAACTGGGGAAATCTTGGTCATTGTGATGGTTACACATCATATGACTATGGAGCTGTGGGTCACCTTGGAAAAGAAAATTAGGATGAGAGTACTAACATAAATAGGCAATAAAAGAAGATAGATCAATTATTCGAGAAAAGTATTCCGAGATCAAGCTCCAAGGCCAATTTTTGAGAGTTTCTCCCGGATACACTATCTCGACGCCAGGTAACTTGTCTACGTCACAATACAGCAACAACAAAGATATTGCCATAACTCCGCTCACAAGCAAGAATGGCGATGCATTTTTCATAGTGCGGCATGATGATTATTCTAGCATAGAGTCGTCCAGCTATGCCCTAGAAATACCTACCTCCGCTGGGAAACTCAAGATTCCTCAACTTGGTGGATACCTCTCATTACATGGAAGAGACTCAAAGGTCCATGTGGTCGATTACCCTATTGGAGATTATGAGCTTTTATATTCCACGGCCGAAGTGTTCACGTGGAAGCGGTTTTCCGACAAGACTGTGTTGGTGCTCTATGGTGGTCCTGATGAGACCCATGAGGTAGCAGTCAAAAAAGCATCCAGCTTCAAACTCGTTGAAGGTACCAATGTTGATTTTTCCAAAAAGGAGGCATATGGCATCTTTAAATGGAAAACCTCTTCAGAAAGACGGGTGGTCCAGACTGGATCACTATTCATATATCTTCTCGGTGAGTTTGAAAATCAAAGGGCAAGATGCAACTAACCTTTGGAAGACCGAAACGCGGCATATAATTATTGGGTGCCGAACCTGCCTGGAACGGGAGCAAATTCTACATATGGGACTTCTATTATGAACCCAGAATCTCTCATAATTAATGGCGCGTACCTGGTTCGATCTGTATCATTGAAAAGTTCTGCTATATTGGTGCAAGCAGATTTCAACGCATCAACGCCACTGGAGATAATCGGCGCCCCTAAAAAGGCCTCCAAGCTTGTATTGAATGGTAATGAGGTCGCCTACAAAAAATCCAAGCTGGGGAACTGGATCACTCAACCAAAGATTAGCCTCCCAAAAGTTCAGGTTCCTAATCTTTCCTCCCAGGAATGGCACTATATAGATTCTCTCCCGGAAATTGGTTCGGCGTATGATGACTCCAAATGGATAGTGGCCGATCACACCACCACTAACAACACGCGAGTACCACTACAAAACTCCGTGTCACTTTACGCATCTGACTATGGTTTTCATGCGGGCGCTCTCATTTACCGCGGTCACTTCACAGCCGATGGCTCTGAGACGGAGCTGAAATTATGGACTCAAGGCGGGCGGGGATACGCAAGCTCTGTGTGGCTTGATGGGGAATTCTTGGGATCTTTTCAAGGATATGATGCAACAGGAAACTACAACTCCACTTATACGCTCCCAAAGCTTAAGAAGGGCAAGCGTTATGTCCTGACAGTGGTAGTGGACAATACCGGCCTCAATGGCAACTGGACCCCTGGATATGACGAACAAAAAAGCCCCAGGGGGATTCTGAATTGGCTGATTGTATCTGGATCCAAAAACGGAACAAAAATTCTCCAGTGGAAACTCACGGGAAATCTTGGCGGCGAAGACTTTGCAGACACATTTCGTGGACCTCTTAATGAGGGCGGTTTCTTTTTTGAGCGCCAAGGGTACCATCTCCCATCACCTCCATTGCGGAAATTCTCAAAAGCGTCACCCTTTGAAGGAATAAAAGACGCCGGAGTAGCGTTTTACACTACAAAATTCCGTTTAGACTACCCGTCGGAGGAGTTCGATATACCACTGGCATTCTCCTTCGACAACAGTACGACTTCTGACACAGGGGCTTATCGGGCTCTGATATTTGTCAACGGGTTTCAATTTGGCCGATACGTGAGTAACATTGGCCCACAGACGCAGTTTCCCGTCCCAGAAGGCATTTTTGACTATCATGGGGATAATTGGGTCGGGGTTGCCTTGTGGGCTCTCGAGGAGAAGGGCGCTAAATTGCCAGGATTCTCACTGACAGCAGGCACCCCAGTAAAAACAGGTCGGCAGGCGGTCAAAGTCGTACCAGGGCCCAAATACAGCAGTCGCCCACAAGCTTATTGAGTTCCATCGTCAACAATATAATACAAACGACTTTGTAATCATTAAACTTCCCTGTTTTGGAATGACATGAAAGTTTGTAGCTGTTGAGATTTATTACATATCATTGTGTCAAATGCCCATCTCGCATACACCTTGCATTCTTACTAGACGCTTGAAAATTTTGATGCAATAGATGAACCGCTGAAAAAATTCCGAGGTATATTATAATGCTTGGCCATTCCTGGCAGCCCGTTTTGTCTGGGGTAATTGTAGATAAGCCCTAGAGTGTGAATAGAATAAAGAGCACCGAGAAGTATCTTGGCGACTCACTACAACACATATATGAACGTCGACGTGGCTGGGTATGAGGCTGTTGAGATTGGCCATGTTGAAGGTCAGGTCCCCTGTCGTGCGACCACATCCACTGGCAGAGGTGGATAGGTGCTAACTCCGCCTAGTGGCATCGCTAATTCATTGACCGAACAACGCGCAGTCAGCGGCGCGGTTCAGTCAGGTGACAGGGTTCCAACACCCACAAGGCAACGTTCACGCGATGTCCAAAGACGGGTCGTCGCGACGAGGCGACTGAGTTGCCGACCGGGCCCTCGCTCAGCTCTTCCCCTAACTACCCCCTAGCCCTCGTTGTGGGACATTGCCATGGCTGTGGCACCTCAGCTCGAGTGTCAGGGCGGGAGAGCCCGCACGTAGGATAAATACGATCATCATTTGTCAGAGGCACCCTCACTCGACCACTGCTGCAGATATATGTTCCAACGAGTCCTGTATTTACCGTCTAGGACCAAAGTATCGCTGGCATTGTTTCCAATACCGCAGGGCGTTGAGAAGGAAGCTCGATAACGTTAGTGCTCGATGGTGTACTCGATTAAACTACGATGGAATCTTCGCCTGCGCAGGAACTTATATTCAACTGCCAGTCGACTCCCTGTCTTTATCGTGTTTTAATTCTCACGGCAGCGCTGATTTTTCACATTGACGCCATATCATATCTCAAGCGTCTTGTCTCCCTAGAATGACGAGCTTGGCATTCTTCAGCTGCAGTACCCGGAAAAAACTCGCATCTAAATGTGCGGCCCCTTCGCGTGCCGCGGCCAACCACAAGATCGTTTTGAAATATTCCGTCATCAAAATCCAGTATCACACCTAAATGGGTCATGTAGAAGACTAGCAAAACAAGGGGAGGGAGCTAGACTCACCTTGCTAAAAACCTGTCATCAGATCAGGGCGGGTCGGCCGCTTTGGGACCACTGAAAGTTGGATCATTGGATACTATCTTTGACTTTGCTGCCAGCTACATGGGTTGATGTTTGTTTGCGATTTCATCTCCAAACCGGCTAGGTCTCTTTGTTCAGGGCATGCTAGCTAGAACAACTGCATTAGAATCGACTGAGTTTGTGAATTAAATAGCGTAGACCTATACCAATGATTTGGATAGAGAGCAATGCATTGCTCGATTCAATCGCTCTACATGTGGAAATTGGGTGGTATTTTTTAATGAAACAAACTAGATTGGATGCTTAGAAGATATCTATTTTCATCAACACGGCCTCTTATTCCGTGCTAAAAAGGCTTTGCTAACCTGGACAGTGGCTTCGGGGTTGAATGGTTTTCTCATCGCTCGCCATCCATCGTCAAAGGGCTTCGCACTGATCTGTGAAAAGTAATAGACTTTATTCATATTTTTGCCGCATTTGGGTTCATCCAAGGTTCGATGAGATGGCAAACAACTAATTGGCATTTGAATGCTCTAGCTAGCGGGAGCAGATGACATGTAAGAGTCACATGGAAGAAACGAACACAGTGCCGGGGTGGGGTGTGTTGGTGTAAAGAGAGAGCACTTCCTGCTGCCATGATACGGGCCGCTGCAGCAACCCCTTCAGCCCGGGCATGGCTCAGTCATGTTAAGTTGAAGACAACGCCAAATTCCACTTCTAGATGATAAACAAAGTCTCAGAATTAAGATTCGTATGTCATTTGAATGGTTACCATGGGTTCCACGCCGGCAGGAACCGCCGATAATATTCACCAAAGAGAGGGCCCGGTGCTGGAGGTAGACAGCCGTACCAGTTAAAGTGGAGAATGAATGAGTGTGTGAGGTGGTGGTTGGTGTCGTTGGCCGTACAAATGCCCCGATAGGATGGATTGACTGTCCACCTGGTGCGTAATTGAGTGGCACGGTGGGTACTTGAGGTCATCATTCGGGCGTCACCTAATAAGCCAGGTCAGTGGTACCCCGAGTTGTACGTGCAGCCTTTGGGGATATGATTACTGGCATGATCAAGAGCTGGTATTGCAGTGGAAATGACGTTTGAGGAATTGTGACTGGGTTGTTAACTGAGGCGTAAGCTGCCTGGATGAGTGACGATACATGAACGAGTGGTGTCGGAAATTTCATTTTACCATCCTGCATTATTTCCTGCCCAGCCTGGTCTCGTGTTTCTGCCTCCGAGATGTGCAGATCCACTCCCCCGGGCGACAAAGGGATTGAACGGGCGGCAGTCATCGGCAGTGCATTGATTTCTGGCCAGGTTGCAGTGTGGGGGCTGAGCTCGACATGGAGGGGTAACAGCAGCTGGTTTTTGTTAGCCAACGGATATAGGTCGATATCTACGAATCCTTGTAGCACTCCTTTTAGCTTCATCTATGTATGGTGCTATGGAGGTGGCTTGGACATGGAGGGGCGACATTGTTGGCTTACATACAGCTGAGCTGACATGACTTCTCCCGGTGTTGGTTGGCAGTGTTACCCAAGGTACCTTTGGCGCAGAATGTATTACGCGTTGCACCCCTCAACACCGCCTCTCAGGATGATGGAATTGAAAACCTGGCCAAACCAATCAATGTCAGCACTCCCCTAGCCGGCAATTCGATTTTCCATATTTGGGGCCGTTTCTCCCCGCACTCTGCACTCTCCCATTCGTCTCTTGCACATCACATGCAAAAAGCTGGCGAATGTTAGTGTTGCGATTTCTACGGGTTGGTACTCCAGTCGATATGGTGCCGCCATACCCGCTTTTGGTGCCCTGCCGAAGGTTACACTCTCCAAGGTGGCTTCTAAAATTAAGCTGATCTGCCGATGCCGTGTCAGCCTACATGTTAGATTCCCCCTTGGCTCAAGCTGCTGCGAAAATATTAAAAGACACGATATGCCCTCATCCGCAGCTATGCTCGTTTGGTGGTTCGACGGTCGGAACCTGGAGGACACTCGTCATGTCTATAAACACGCCTGCAGCGGGCCAGTCTGCCCCAGTCGCTAATCCGGAGGCCATCTCGTATCCCAACGACGATGCGTTGTACAACTATTCGACAGGCGTTGTAGATCTGCCCCGGGGATGGAAGTATAGGCGGTACCGCATTTTCGGCCGCGTCTTTCCTTGGTATGCGTCGCCAAAAATCCAGCTGGGAATGGTTTCCTTTGTATGCTTTATGTGTCCTGGAATGTTCAATGCGCTTAACGGCATGGGAGGGGGCGGTAAAACAGATGCCACGTTGGCTGACAACATGGTGAGTACCGCTCTGACATGGAGGGGCCGGGCGGTCCTGCTCACTCGATAATACAGAACACTGCCCTTTACAGTGCTTTCGCTGTCTTTGGATTTCTTGGTGGCACCTTTGTAAATAGGCTTGGCGTGAAGTTGACGCTTGCCTTTGGAGGAGTCGGATACGGCCTTTATGCCATCAGCTTGTTGGTGTCGGTGCATCACCACGTTCCAGGCTTCAACATTTTCGCGGGTGCCTGGCTCGGTGTTTGCGCAGCTATGTTATGGACAGCACAAGGCACTATAATGATTTCTTATCCAAACGAAGATCAAAAGGGTCATTACTTTGCCTGGTTCTGGGGAATCTTCAACATGGGCGCTGTCCTCGGGAGCTTGGTAAGCACTCTTTTCTCTCCCTTTATCTTTCAAGCACAAGTCCTCTTATACTACCCTTATCAAAATTCTGAATGTTGGAATTAAATACTCATAACTTCTTCTAGATCCCCCTCGGAGAGAATATTGACGTTAAGGCCAATGTAACAGTTAGCGACGGTACATACATTGGCTTCATTGTGCTCATGTTCTTCGGAGCTCTCCTTGCCCTGACGCTTTGCAACGCCAATGACATCATACGAAAGGATGGATCTCGTGTTATCTTGATGAAGAACCCGACCTGGCAGAGTGAAATTTTGGGGCTGTACGAAACACTCAAGTTCGAGCCCTTTGTCCTCTTCCTTTTTCCTATGTTCTTTTCTTCCAATTGGTTTTATGTTTACCAGCAAAATGCTGTAAATGGCGCCTACTTCAACACACGGACAAAGGCTCTGAACAATCTCTTGTATTGGCTGGCGCAAATTATTGCTGCTGGTATATGGGGCTATCTTCTCGATGTGGAGCGTGTTCGACGTACACTACGCGCCAAGATTGCACTTTTTGTACTATTTATTCTCACGTTCGCTATCTGGGGTGGTGGCTATGCCTTTGAGAAGACTTACACTCGTGCATCAGTCGGCCCCGAATCCGGCTATGTACATGCCGATTGGACCGATGCAGGATATATCGGTCCTATGTTCCTGTACATATTTTATGGCTTTTACGACGCTGCCTGGCAAGCCACTGTCTATTGGTATGTCCAACCTTGCTCCATCATTGTTTGAAGTTTCTAACTGTGGAAGGTTCATGGGTGCCCTCTCCAACTCTGGCCGTCGCTCTGCGAACTATGTTGGTTTCTACAAGGGCATTCAGTCTGCTGGAGCTGCCGTAGTGAACAATCTCGATGCTCGCAAACTCTCGTTCAGGGCAGAGTTCATTAGTAATTGGGTTTTGCTTTCCGCTTCACTTGCTGTCGCCGCCCCTGTCATTCTTCTCAAGATTCGTGACCATGTTGACGAAGAAGAAGATCTAAAAGGCACCGATGAGACTCTGGCAAACGTACGCCCCACGGATCGTCCAGTAGAGAAATCTGTTCACGTTTAGGTGGTTTGTATTTGCTTTGTGGGCACAAGATAACCTGCAAACGAATTTGGTGCGATCTAACGCGGCAATGTCGACATGAAATAATGAATAGATTGGAAAAGGCGAAGGTGTTTTTGGGTTCAACATGTTCATTCAAACCGGTAGTGTGGACATTGGCTACCTTTTATAGAGAGGGCACAAAAGGCTGAGGTATCTTTGTACCACCAACTCGCTCTCGCTTGCAGCAGACTTGCATTTCCCAAAACATTACAGGTATAAATGACAGAAGCGGTTCTTTGAATATTAAACAGACGAAATACAATACTTAATCACATCGACTCTCGGCCTTTAAAATAAATTTAATTTTGCTGCTAAATCACACTATCATCTTTTCCGGCCATTTATGTAGACTGGCTTAGTCTGGGGTTGGACAATAGCCAACTCTGGCTCATGATCATCGCCACCGGATCGTGGGTCCCAAATTGTGTCCTCGAGGGATGAATTTTCAACAGGACTATGTACGCCTTGATACTGCCTTTGCTTTCTTGTTGTTTCCGTCTGGCTGAGACTGGAACCACTCCGGAATTTTCGTTGGCTTTCGATATCATCTGGTCGCTCGATTTGGTCTAAACAGAAACTTTCATTGGTCACCGTCATACCAAACTCATCAACCCTCCTCTTCACACTTGTACTACTGCCAATAGTTTTGAAGGAGTGTTTTTGGAATTCAGCGCCGCTACTTCCAGGAGTTCTCGCCGAAGAATCTCGTTCGCCAACAAATCGAGGAGCAATATGTGAGAGAAATCGACGAATAGTAGGAAGGGTCGCGCAAACGACTAAAAGGTTAGATTCGACAAGCCTATTTTGACAATATTTATTAGCGGGTTGTATTTGAATGCGGCTGATCAGACTTGATTGACATTACAACAGTTGTCCCGGACACCGCCCAGGTAATATCCAGCAAGTGGAGTGTTGGTAATAGAAATATTAGCCGCAAAATTGCAGTAATGAAAGTCCTAGTCCGAAAGAGTTAATTTTTGAGCTCAATAATTCGACCGAACTCTTACGCTGAGCCGATGGCAAAAAAGAATACAAGGCCAATCTTTTGTCGGGTTGGCATTTGCAACCCAACGATCATAGGGATAGGTAAAACTAGCAAAACCAAATCTGAGAAAATATTCAAAGCAGCTGTAATGATATATAGGGCTGGCCTATTTATGCATGTCCCTGGTAAGGTCGGATTCCAGTTCTTTTGGAATGGTCTACAGCCCAACATGATGCTGATGAAGATTCCCACGTTGTGGCCAGCTGTCAAAAACAAGGCCCCCCAACTGGCCCACTTCCACCATTTCTGGGGAGAAAGGTGGCAGTAGAATAGTCCCAGTGAAGTCTTGCAGAAGGTTGTCATGACCGCAGTTAAGATAGGGGTAATCACCATGAACTATATGGTTGGTCAAATCGGTAACGGGGTGAAGCATGAATTCAAAACTTACATAGGATGCTGTTTGTACATTTAAAATCGGCATTTCCCAAGCGTGTACTCCAATGACTTTAATAACAAATGTATCTGAGTTCAAAGTAAATTAACACGCAGAATATAAGGACTTCTAGGGTCACTACTTACGAACTTCGATGGCTTGTATGGCCACCGAGAATATCCACCCTATGATGAGGCATACTGAGAATGTCTAAGTACCCAGGCCAGGAAACATGCAGATGAAGCTCGTACCTAGCTGTGCATCAAATTTTCGCAGAAGCCTTGCTTTGACATAAACATATTGAATAAAGCAAAACGTTGATATGGGAAGTCCTATACCAAGTATAGTGTATGCGGCTATACTATGTTGTTGGGTGGGATGGGCAAAGTCGACCTGATAGCCTTTGGGCGGCGGAATCAGAACCACGGTACCATTGACGATGGATATAGGAAAGTCCATTGTGCGACAACAGGGTAATTTCTAGAGCTTGAGGCAGTGCCGCCTCCAGTCAAGCGCGCAGTACCCTCACCGGTGTCAAATGAACGCACTGAGAGAGCGATGTTGGGATTGGGAGCAAAGAGATGGGGGGGAAGTGGTGGAGACTTATGGCCGGGAAGATCCAAGTTCAAATGAGCAAAAGTATGGCAGAAACATGTCTCAGAAGAGCCTGGACCAACGACCCAGGCTAAGCCGGGTATATCATAAACCATGAAAATTGAAGATGTACCATGATGCTGTAATGCACGGACCTCAGGAGGCTCTTCCAAAGAAAGCAAAGCGACGGTCAGGTCTGCGGGTTGATTATTCTATCAGCCCGGAAGCGCTATCAGTGAAACGGGGGTGGGTGCCAACTCCCGAGACCCCTGTCCCCGGAACCATAGATCGGATAATTGCCCTTGGATGGGTAGAAGAGGCGCTAACTGGGCAAATAGGGGGGTTTCATAGTCCGATACATATCAGCTTTTACCTCATCAGGTTGTGATGAAGGCGTGTTTGAGTTTCACTAGAAGAAGGCAATGCATCCTAGTTTTCTACAGCCGCTGGAGATTTTGCGCTTGCTTTTTTTTTCTCATCTACTTTCTCGAGTCATCTGGCTCTAGACCCGCCGTGGTAGATCTTTTTGGCATTTTTCTTTTAGATAACAATAACATGAAATAAAGTCAAGAATAGCATCATCCTTCACCGTGAAAATCGGTGTGAACATTTGTTCAAAAAACAGTAACGAGCCGACTGCAGATGTCAGTCATTCACCACAACAAGGCCAGTTCCTTGGCGGTTGGAGCATGCTTAGCCGATACCCAAACGCCGTCAAAGCGCCGTCATAGCGGCCATGATATGATCTATCTTCGTACTAGTTGACGATGATCCCTTATTAGCGTGTGTCCCCTGACGAGCCGTCTGTTTGGAGGCGGCAGCCCCTCCTAACAAATATTTTCCAGCTTTGGTCTCTCGGAGATTTTGCTGACAGGACCCTATTGCAAGGCACGGCTGCGCCGATCGGTCGCTCATGAAAGAAATCAAGAAGGACCACCAGCCTCACGGAAGCTCACATGCACTCGCAAATTCGGGCGAACAAATCTATCAGTCCATCGCTAAAATTGTGCACCTCCACGCCTTTTGACAGACTTAATACAAACATGCAGGCGTTAAGAACGATTCATGGTCTGCTTTTGAACTTGGCAGCCCGGTCTTATTTCGCGTGCGTAATCTGACCCCGTAGAACGTCAAGATATGAAATGATGGCGTTTCACTTCTTTTTTGTGTTCTTGTTTATTCCTCACTAAAAAGCAACCACCTTAATGATGCCGAAACAAGTTGGAAAAATGCCCGGGGCTTTTGAATAACATTGTTTATCTGTTTGAATGCCGTGCAATAATGTATGTGCTTTAAGATTTGGTTTAGGGTTCTTGACAGCATGCTCAGAGAAACCTTCTGGTGAGCCACAAAGTGTAACAGTCATTATTCGGAGATTTTGGCCGGATGAGCTACCGCTGTCTACAGAATATACTCCAAATTTGCCAATGGCCAAATAAAGAGCCAATTTGTCAATGTTCGCAAGCCCGCCCATACCTGAGAGAATGGTTCGATAATGGGCACTGAAATGTCTGTGCGGCGGCGCTGCAGGCTAGCGGAACCAAACCCGGCGAGCCATCCCAAACCACTTAGCGAAGCGAAGGGGCATGACGACGCGCTAGTCTACCACTGGTTAAGATACAAGGTGCGGCAGGAATGGAATGCCAATCCGCGGTGGAGCAACCGACCGGAAACCGCCTCGCAGAGCACTGACCGGATCTCACTTCTAGATATGCACCTCCAGGCATAGATGCTAGCCTGCAACTTGAAACATTTGAATTATTTTAGGGATACAAAATAATCTATGCTTAGTATTCTTTAGGTAAGAAACGTGCCAAATGACACATCAGGCGTAACTAGTTATATAGAGGCTTCCTCTCCCACCTCCACTCGGGGTTGCTTTCGTTCACTGACGGGGTAGCGACGCTAATGTCATCCGAACCGGGAAAATGACGTACCTAACGCCACATGACACCTTAGAACAGTGTGCCACATTACTTGTTAGCGGCCATCCACAACTGTAAACCATCCAGTTGGTCAGTCCGGGCCAGTCCATGTGTCTCGCTTGATGACCATCCCTTACGACGTGCAGAGGCAGCCCCGAGGTACCAAGCTAGGCGTCAATCCAATCGGAGCAGTCAATATCGAGGTACTTCAATACCTGTTAGGTTTTTGTGACAACGGATATTTCTCAGTTTCAGCCCAATCATTATCGGGTTTTTTTCTTCTGCTTTTAGTAACTGGTCGTTTGCGTGAGTGGCAAATGATGTCTTTAAGTACTTAGCCATTCCCTCTTTTGGGGGGGGATGGAGCTTGTACCAATGGGCTATGTGGAGAACGATACCTGGGGCTGCCTCTGCACATCCAAAAGGATGAGTATACGTAGTGGCGAGCCAAAATCTCCAGTAAATGCGGCAGCCAACATTCATAGACTGAAACGCAAAATATGGGTGGAATGGGTGGTTTGCACTACTCACTTCACTGTCAGAATTGGCCTTAAATAAATTCACTGGGTGTGGCATCGTAATGGGAGGGGCTGCTTGGTTCAGTATGCCAGTGCCTTGTCTCCTCGGGGTGAACATTGTCAAGAGAGTACAGTGACCAGCACTCACGCCACTCCTACCATCCCCCAACTGATTAAAGTCGAGGTCGTGTGGAGTAAAGTTGCTGCCCGGTATTTTGGATGTAGTCAATCTTTAGGATCGAGAAATGAGATTCGACCAAAAGGATGCACGACATGGCTACGGTGATGACTTGATGACGGTATGGGAAAATATGTCGTGTAGGTACGACTCAACTTCCAGTTCAAGTCCCAGCAACTTATTTATAAGGGACAGAACCAAATTTAAGACACTGATCTATTAAATATGGCCGTTTCATTCGAGAAATGGTTGATGCTTGACGTGACCAGATGATGGAGAAGTGAATAGCCGCCTAGCTATGCGACAATAGACTACCGATAATGAAAGAGTTTCTAACTCTTGATACAAAACCGATATATTTCGGACGTCCGTCTCTGCATATATAAATTAAGTCAAAGTTCGCAAAGTAGTAAACTAGTAAAGTAGAAAATCCACGTTGCAAAGTGGATCAGCTAGGGCAGCGAGGTTCCATGGGACAATATTGTTTAATAGCTTGCACGAAGCTCTTCTTCCTCGTCTTTACCCAACAACCCCAGAGCTTCTCTTCGAGTAGGCGCCTTGGGGTCGAAATATGGCTTCTCGGCAAGTGAAGTTACCCTAGTGCCATGACGAGGCTGCTTTCCTGCGTAGTCCCAGCTAGCATTGTGGATTGTGATCCTGGGAAAGTCAGCATTGGCTGCGATTACTATTTGAAAAAGAAAAAGAAAACGAGCTACAACCTACCTGTTGTCCCAAAGCGCTGAGGTCTTGGGGGTCCACTTGAAGCGCACTTGAATATCCACATTTTGTTCATAAACATCATAGAGATATCCGAGAAGCACATCGCTCTCAGCCTTGTCAAGGCCAACTATGCGATGTGTCATGGCACGATTAACCCATAGGGACTTCCAACCTGTGGCCGGATGAACGCGAACTAATGGGTGTACTCTCTCAATATGCTTTGGTCCCTCTTCTGGATGGTCGCGGTCCAAGTATGTATGAGATGATCTATACACAGCAGACCGGCCGTCAATAATCTTGCGAAACTCTGGAGAGAGTTTCTCATAGGCTGCATAACCACTGGCCCAGAGGGTATCGCCACCAACATCTGGAACGGTATCATTATGAAGGTGAGTGATGCCTGCAGGCTGACGTTCATGTACAAGATCACTGTGCCACCTAGAAGCACCGCCCGGTTGTCGGAAGTTTGCCGCGCGATCTGTAGCCCAGAGATCTGGCCAAATAACGGATGTTCCTGGAACACCAGGAACATGAGGATGTTGGGGCTATATTTTCTTGTAAGTCCTCGAGAGTGAGGGGAATGGGAAAGGTAAAGGCTTTGAGGGCCACTCACATGAACTTCGACTTCACCAAACCATTCACCAAGCTCTTTTTGTTGCTGCGGTGACAGATCCTGATCGCGGAAGAACACTACGCTTCGTTCTGCAATTAGGAGAGCCAATTCGTCCCGCTGAACATTGGTCAAGTCTTTGAGTTGAAGACCTTCAATCTCGGTACCGATGTAAGATGTTAGATCCGTAACCTTTGTCGCTGCAGAAAAAAGGTTCTTCTTTGACTTGTCGGCGCGCGCACCGGCGTCAATGTGATCTCTAGGCTGGTCACGAATATTGTATGCATCTTGGAGGTAAAGAGGCCGAGAAGGACGGTACGGGTATCCTTCCGATAGATCAATACCAGCCTTCTTAAAACGCTCAAGAGTAGGCTCTGGAAGCGGCACATTGTCTTTCTTCGGTAGGACGACGTCCTTAATGCTAGGGTCAATAGGTGCAGGAGCCATGGTGATGGTATTTAAATCGGATGGAAGAGTGAATAAATAACGTTGTTTAAAATTTTCTGGTCGTCCCGGGTCAGTTCCATTTGATAGCCAATTGACTACTTATATTTGGTGACCATTGCAATCCCACATATCATCCGTGAGGGGATCACTTATTACCATCCCGGCTATGGCATCAACATCGCGTCGCATCCGACGCATGCAAGCGGCATCAGCCGGTATCCCAGATCCATCACGCTGAAATTGGATTACCAATCCCAGGCGCTATCATGTACGTTGCTTCTCAATCCTGGTCGTGACTGGATGAAAAAAATGAGATGATTGCAGTTCCAAATGACGAATCCCCATGACACGTGAGCATTTTACCCCAAATCTAGGGTTACTCTACATGCTCTCTGATCCTGACCATAGAATAGCGACCTATTCATGCTGACGCAATATGAGGGGATAATTATGTGCAATGGATGTGAATGGCCGATCTCTGTAGTGAAATCAGCAATCTAAGGGTGACACCCTATTGCGAATCTCCCACCGGCATGGTCAATATTGCACGGCTGCAGCAACCCAATTAAGGCCTCAGACTAGTCATCAGCATGGATGTTTTGTGTCTCCCATTCTCTTGGAGTGGAGTCAAACTCATGCGAACTTTGGAATAGTTGGATCTTGCTACACCTTCACACCGTGGCTCACCAATATGCGATTAATCATGGCAAACCTATATACTACAAAAAGTCAAACCACATAATAATAACTATAGAGAATCACTCAGTATTCAGTAGTATGATAAAAAGCCTATCTATAGCACACGGCGCGAAAGGGGCTATCTCAACAAGATGGTAAGAATCACCATGGAAATTATGGTAGGATCTGAATTAGATACACTGGCAAACCTGTCCTGTCGACAAAACACACCCTCCATCCCGTCACACTTTCTCGCAAAAATCGGTAAACCCACCACAGGTCTGCCGCAATAGAGACCAGAGACTTTCAACCGAGACAATAGACCAGTTAGTCTACCTCCACGGCAAAAGATCTATCAGCACTCGCAATCATGGAGATTACTGGGTTGCCTCAATTCCAGACGTAACATCTTTGTTGCATCTGTCTCTGTACCTTTCGGAAAATAATAATGCAGAATCTTCAAGCTACTATGAAGAAATTTCCATGATTAGTCTATCTGCTGTGATAATAGTAATAACACACACCTCTTATTCAGGTGCCCTCTATTCCACTTCTGACCATGGATAACAGAAACCACCAAATCCATGTGATCGACGCTTTCTACTACATATTTGTCGTTAATCTCGATGGTCACTGTGGCTGTTATGTCTGCTCGATTGCCCTATCGAGCTCACCACACTCGACACTCCAAATCCCAGATCCTCGCGCCCAGCCTCGGAATCATCCCACGAGTGCGACAATCCCTCACTTTCTTCTTTTGAGTGGCTTTTCATCACTCTCTCCGGTCCTGCTTGAAGGGGAGGGTTTTGCAATTCCTCGTCCTCTATCTGGTCACCCTTCAGGTTGAAAATTTCCATCGGTTTGCGCCATGATATTTCAACTGGCTTACGGCGAACGGGGCGCGGTGGTGGTCTTTCAAAGGAGACTGAGGCGATACTGTAGCTATTCACCGTGTTATGACAGCCGCAGTCGCAATGAAGTGGGTTTCCTGAAGCCTTGACTATTCTAGCGATAAGGTTCGCCATGGAAAGTTCAATGTGGAGTTTGATGAGGTAGGCCAGCGGGTGAAACATGACATATCTGCATTAACATTTAGTCGAGTTGCACATAAAGCTCGAAATGAGTTGAGTGTACATGAATGGGTTTTTGAGCGACATGCTAACAATTATCAATAGCTGTTTTCTAGTGTCAGATAGAACGACGATGCCGTGGTCATGTGAAGTATGAACTGACATCTGCCGCAATAGATACGAATATCATGGCCAAGTTGACCCGATACAGCAAGATATATTTTGTGAGGCCGTACTCTATAAGGGACGATCGAACGAGGTAAACGAAGTATGAGTTAAGGGCGGCATCGAGGATGGCGAAGAGGACTTTTTCGGTACGATCCCAGATTTTGTTGATCGAGATCCACTTCATGCTTATCTGCAGTTGGGCGGGAATCCAAATGCAGAAGACGGAGATGTTGATGAGTACTAGGAAAAAGAAAACGCCCCATCGGATTTTAACGACGGTATTGCCAGTAACTGATAACAGGGCAATGCGATTAATAATAATTTGCATGATGCAGTGAATTTGAAAAGTCCATAGGACAACTATGATTGGGTTAGAATTGGAAATGCGGGCTCAATGGGTGTCATTATATCAAATGGCGATGCATACGTGTGAAAAAAAAGAGCTCAAAACTGATTTCCTTTGTATTAGCCATGTGTCTAGATATCCCGGAATGCCCCGTCGAACAGACGTACCTGGGCTCAATGTTGCCCTTGATGTAGCTCCATGCAAGCCCTGGGATGATCGCATCGGCAAGCACCTCGAGCCATATAAACGCCATGTAGGCTGTGAATTTTCTTCTGCGTCTCCATTGATGGTAGGTCTGATCGATCGAGCGGATCAAGGCAATGATGGAGAGCCCAACAGATATGCCCCAGATAAAAGTCACCGTAAGGAGGTCATCGCTCGATGGTTGGGCGGCGCGGAACCATGGTGGTACGAGCGTGCCTGTCATGTTCTCATGGCGGTGGGAGTTCAGCGTCGACCTCTTCGTCTAATGGCGGAGATTCTGGTTTCGCTTCAGAAAGATCTGGCGGATGAGGGTTTGGCCTTGTGCAAAGATTTCAACCTCTGTGTGTTGGTCTGCGGCAACACCCAGATAAATTTCGGAGCGGGTTGGAATTCATGCGTGATATTCATGGTGAGATCATTTCCCCGCCTCGTCTAGATCCTAACCTAGATGTTGATCGATGAGCGCAGTGGTGGCGTCTAGTTGAAGCTTCCTGTTTGGTGATGGGGGTGTGAAGAAGCCTGCGGTTGGCATGGCGCCAGGCTAATGAGAGCCAAATGCTACGAGAAATAACTAATTCTAGACCAAGCGGGCACCTTGAGCATTTGATATGCCTAAAGAAGGTTTCTTAGTTCGTAGTATTGTCCTGGTGGGGAAATGATCGCCTCTGCTTTTGGAAGTCGGTTGCTCGCTTATTGGATTCAGATACACTTTCTGACAATTTTCCGTAATCACCAACGTTAATGTGGGATGAGAGTTCCACAGTCAAGTTCATAACCGACCTGGCGGCGAATAAATTCGCTCCTCATGTTGACATTTGCTTTTCCGATGACACGTTAAGGCAGGTCAATGGTGGGCGGGCGGAGATCGTTTGCAACTTTTGCCTTTGCACTCCACAGGCACGCCCAGTTTTGAAGATGCGGACTTTCCATTTTCCCTTCCCATATTGTCCTTGCCACCGCATATCTCATTGGATACTATAGCAGGGTATCATACTTATGTCTAGTTAAAAAACAACAGGTAAGCCTGATCGGATTCTCGAGAGCAGTACAGTTACCATCTGAGTTCAACACAATGAAGGTTGGTCGTTTTACCCCGACCAAGAGAACAATTGGCAAATTTTGTGTCCGTAAAATCTCGGCAGGACATCATATTCGGCCCATATTGAAACCCATATCGAGCACACCAAACATGTCGTATATAGAGAGATGCCATTAAACATCAGTCGCGCTACCTCGCGGTTGTAAAACGCGTCTTCAAGCTAAATTCAATCTAGGGTGGCTAGGACATTCGAAATATGAACCTGAACATACATTTGGTATACAATAATACAAAAGTTAAATGAAACTCACGCTTTGAATGGGCTGCTGTACATACGAATGGCTTTTTTTTTATACCTAGGTGGGGGAAGAACAATCTGTAACAGAGAAACAACACCATCATGAGAAGCCCCAATATGCAGGTTGACCCATATTAGACCCTCTTGTAGCTAGAACGCACACAAGAAGCCCACTCAGTGAGCAGGCAAGCTTTAGTCTTGACATAATAGGGAACCTGTCTATTGCTTTGCCTAGCTACCAGGCCTCATACCTTCACAGTGTGACGCCGACCCCATTACACAATCATGGTCTTAGAAATAATAAGCAACCACTGGGCATGTCACTGTCCAACCACTACATTCTAAGGCACTGGGGATTGTCTTATCCATTGTTCCGGCCGATGCTTTTGTATTAATATTTGCCATTGTCAATCTTCATAGATTCAACTTCAATTTAATAATTGGCAACATCTTTGCATAGCTTATCTACAGACATCCTAAGGGTTTCCTAGATAAACAGGTCCCATGCTCTGTAAAAGTACAGGAATGTATTCAAGTCCTTCTGAACCCGAAATAAGCACCATTGTAATATTTGATTATTGGAAAACTATCACGATCTACTTTGGTTATGCTTTACTAACAGTAATTATTTCGCCACTATAGAGGGGACTTTCGACATATCAATGGCTAGTTTCCAAGGAAACAATTGAGATCAACATTAGTGAATCTCATGGTATGACCCAGCATGTTGAGCTGTTCAATCAAATGACATGGTTGAATCTCATGGATATCATGAGATGCCACTTTTCGCATGCCACAGACAGCCGAAATCTAGAGCCAATTGATTTAATGCGGGCTGGCCCATGCTACGAATGCATTCCCGGGCGCTATTCAATCATCATCATACGCATTGTCAAGTGAGCTTCACAACTTATCCAGCGGATAAATCCAAGAAATTACTCAAATTAATTTCCCTTTTCATGGTGAATATCAACATATTGCTTTCCCTGGAAGTGATCTACATTCTTGGGCTATTTGTTTCATTGTTCCTTGGATCTAAGACAGAAATCCAATGCAGGGGCTTTGAACATCCAGAATTCCTTTTCAAGCAAGTCGGACCGAGCAACATTCCCAAAGCGTTACCACCACTACCGCTCTCTTTTTCTGGCCTTCAAAGTATTTAAATCAGGCCAAGGCTCACCATGGATGGACTTCAAATCCAACCACATACGCTCGCTTCCAGTCATTCTTTACCTCTACAAGGCTTTGTAAAATCTTCTCCAAAATGCGTTTCAGCCTCGGTCTTCTCGCTTTAGGTGCAGCCTCTTTGGCGAGCGCTTTGATGCCTACAACCAAGCTCAATAATGACATCGCCGCCTTGAATCAACAAGCAAAAATTATTGTTCAGAATCTTAACCAGATGCCAACGAGCACTGGCCAGAAGAATCTCGATATCAAGGTATCTCCCACTGTGTTCTAATTGCCGCACACTAGCTCTAACTGTAGTAGAAACTCGTCGCTCCTTTTATTAATATAATCAACCAAGGCAGTAGCCTTGCTGAGAACCTCCAGAAGACGCAGAAAACGGAACCAAACATGGCCAACGGCGCCGAAACCGTCGGGGCTTTAACAGATGTGAGTGTCTCACGGCTCGGGACTTCGCATGGCGAGACTAAAAAGCCTGCAGTTGGTTAAGACTCTTGGAGATGGGTTGAACACCCTCACAGGAAAGCTTGATAAGCTAAAAGAACTTAAACCTTTGAATCTGGGCAAAATACTGTCGCCCGTCATCGACACAGTCCAGGATGTAGTCGCGGTAAGGAAAATCTTCACTCTCGTGTGCTCGGCTAATTTGGTCAGACTCTGTTTGGACAACTGGCCGCGAACCTAGAAAAAAGCCAGAAACAACATGTTAGAATGCTTGCTCGGTCAATTGATAAAACATTCGAGGCGACAGCAATCAGTATCAGGCGATAGAGATCAGGCGATAGAGAATTGAACTGCCGGGCAGGAATACGTCTCAGTGTAAATGGGGTTCTTCTAGAATTCCCACTGGATTAATTACGGGTTGAAACCTGAGCGACAAGGAGCCGGATTTGATAGAGTACCGATCCCACTAATTTAAACCAAATGTTGACCTGACACGATGCGCACTACTATCAATCTGCGTCTCAGGCAATGTGGAGATAAATATCCATGGTTGTTGAGCTGTTTGTGATGACCAATTCTCCATAAAATCTACTAATGGGCTAAAATAAAATGGCATTGTGCGATGTGGTAACATCGCCCGACCGCCACGCTGGTTTGGAAATGGATTTGAAACCTCGCGCAGCAACTGGTCTTTTTTTTTTTTTTCTTCACGCCCATTGCTGCTTTGCCGATCAAGTGTCGAACAAAAGGCGCATGGAACGTGGGGTTTCTTATCACCTGCCTGCCCGAGTTGGTGGCCAGATGCAGCATTGGGTGGCATTACGATGCGAAGCCAGCTTTAGCAGTGTTGTGAGCAGATCAAGGCCCTCGAGGTTCGCCGACGACTCGAGTGGGTATGGAGGGATCAGGGCGAAAGCTGACTGGTGGGGCCGATGATTGCAGCCACAGTTCTGGCGTGGAGATGGCTTAACGTCGGCAAACTTCTGGGTCGGGTCTAAAGTTTGGCTTTTCTGCTCGCCTATCCATGGTACCGAAGGATAACTACCCTGCCGATTTGCAAAAGTCTACCCCGGGCATGGAGGTCGGGCCAGCAAGCCCCCCGACTGTTAGCTTATGGCCTCTTGGCGAAAAGCATCATCGCGGAAACTACTGGCGTGGCGACGGACAGCGCCTGGTTGGGAAATTGTCATTCAATTACAGGCTAACTGCGGGGGAAGCTCCCATGTCGTTCCCATTCTTGATCAGTTCTCTAGCCTGAATAAAGAATGAGTCAATTCTGAGCATGGCTGGCCGTAGCAGCCCAAGCGAGGCACTGTCCCCTACCGAGCCAAGCCGCTGCAGGGCCTGGTGATATCTTTCTAATAACTGATACGCCGCTTGGACATCGGGTGGCTGAGATGATAGTAAAAACAGGTAAATGAGGAAGTTCCCGCAGAGAATCAGCTGAGACCGGGCGTCTGCAAACGTTAGGATCGGGCTGAATACAGGAGCTGCGAACTTACGGCGTCCCCAGAAGCCGATTAATTCTTGGGCAGAAATGTTGCTCATAAAAATTGTAAACGACTTGAACTCATGAAGGGCTATGTTAAGCCACTGGTGTAGATTTGATCCTGGTGTTGCCTTTGCCTCTTTGGTTGCAGGTGACATTAGGCCTCTGAACAGGAGGGCCTGAGAAGCGTGGAAGGACAAATTAAGAGGACCTTTCAGACCACAGGTTAATGATGAGCAAAATGAACCTCGAGTCCAACTTACAATTATGCCGTGTGTCGCTGCCAACTGTCAGACATTGTGGAATGAGGCTTGTCCAGTTTTTTAATTTTTCATGAATGGCCGTAAGCTCGCTCCGCGATTGCGGAAAGGCTATATTCCTTTTCACCTGGCTATACCCGTGTGAGACATGTCAATAAAAGGAGACGAGATACCTACAAGCCACAGTCGAGAATACTCCGCAAGTGACGGGCTATAGTGACTGTTTCCAAGAAGCGCATCCCATCAGATAACTCGAAGTTCCTATTTTCAGGGTCAACTAGATAAAAGAGGTCTGGTGGTACGTCTTCATCAAAGCGTACGTCCTCTAGTGTGGGAGGTACCGTGTCAAATGTATCCGGTCCGATATGAGGCGGGTTACCGTGGCACACTGACGACCAGCAGTCAGTAGCATATACAAACCACCACAGTTTCCTCCGCAAGCACTTCTCCCAGCTTGCTATATTCCACGGGCCGGGGTCCTGATGAAGACCAATCATCTGGGCACAGGCCGTTGCCTGCGCAGTCAAAGTCCATGTGCTGGGAGTCTCAACGCTGTCAATCTCTGGAGGCGTCAGGTGCAGAAGTAGGATGGCGGCCTGCAGCTTGAACAGGTTTGGGGCCTCGAGCTCGCGTCGGAGCGACGAATGCGCGTGGGCGATGAGGTCGTGTTGCTCAAACGGTCGTGGATGGGGCAGCGATGCGTCGAGGCGCCAAAAGACGCATGCCAAGGCATACACAGCCCCTCGCAAGGACGCAGGAAGCTCCAACTTTGCATCCGCGTATCGGCGAAGGAAGCGAACCTTTGAGACGAGCGGGTAGACAGGGTGGACGTGCTTAAAGTATAATCGCACCAATGCCGGCCCATGAGGCGCCACTAGGGCCTCGATGCCGTCCGATGCCTCCTGCAGGGCACGGTTGGTGTGGTTGGGGAAGCCATTGAGAAGCAGGAGGAAGTGGAGGGGGTGGTGGTGAGGCTGCAACCCGCCGTCGTAGACCTGGATCATCTTGGCGTCAACCTCATTCTGCTCGTCGAGGAGGACGGACCTGAAGGCGTCAATGAAGTAGGTGTCCTGCTCGGCGGCGAGGCCCATGCAGTGCGATGTGCGGTCCTTGGTATCCTCGAGGGCATGGACGGCAGTGACGTCGTCACGATCCTGGGGCGAGACTGCGAGCGACGGCGATGGCTCCCCATCGTCTGAGACAGACTGGCACACCATGTCATCCTGCGCAGCCGCCGAGGCGTCGTCGACTGTGCCCGAGGGGGACGACAGCGACGGCGAGTCAGAGGCGTCCTGTGCGTGTGACGGCGACGTGTCTGCTGCCGCACGCGAGCCCGGGGCGTCGAGCGCCGAGGACTGGCAGACGAGGCCCCTGCTCTTGCAAAACAAACCTGCTCTGGGAGGTTAGTTCTGGGCGCGGCATCGCGTTGCGCAGAGTCTCACATGGCGGCTTGTTAGGTATCACGCATGCCGTCTTGCGGCGGCGACACGTGTCGCACGGGCGGTTCTTGCGGCTTCGCGGCTGTCTGGCGTGGCCAAAGTTGCTTCTGATGGTGTATTTCCGGGACGAGTTGCCTCCCCGCGCCGCCGACGACTCGCTATGGGGCTCCATGGCATGCCATCAGACGTCGACTGAGGAGGGTGAAGGAGTTGACCGAGCATTCGGCGGACTCATGTTTCGCCGATGGGCAGTTGGCCGATGGGGGGAGTTTGCCGATGTCGGGCTACTAGGTTGGGGCTTCCCCCGTTTTGCTGTGTGGGTGGTGCAGCAGTGCTACAGTTGTTAGTGCCAAATCCATGCATATCAGGCCGGCAACAATAGCTAACCGTGGTTTGCAGCAGCACCGCAAATCTGGGGAATAAACAATGCCAGGTAGCTGACGTGCAGCCACTAGCCTGCTTCTTCTTCCTCTGTTTTTTTCCGGGGAAGGAAAGGGGAGATTAGTGGCAAGTCTCTGGGGTATTCTCTCAAAAGTAAGACTAAAAAATAAGCACTGAACTCTACGTGGGACGCTTCTGGAAGGAGAGCGAAACTACATTTTGATCGACCGGTTGACTGTTCCTCCGTACCTTGTTCACAAAAAAAATCCAGTAAAAATCTAGTACAAAATCTGGCCGGACGCAGCCTTGATCTCCTCAGTTTGGCTCTGGCTCTGGCCCTCAGCAAACTCCTCCAGCCGCGACGACTCGATCACGTCCCACTTCTCCTGGTACTCCTGCTGCAGTGCCTCTGCGCTCGGACTCTGCTGCACAAACGCATCCAGCCGCGCATCGGGGAAAACCACGTGGAGCAACGCATACACCAAGCCGCTAGAAAGAAACCCGTACAGGTAGTTGGTGTAATATAGCTCCGTTGCACCATTCGAGACCTTTATCGATGTGTTGACGGCGGCCACGAATCCGGGCAGACACGGCACAACCCCGACAATCCACTAAATAGCCACTGTTAGCCAAGCCACAAGCCATCAATCCTTGCCAGGTCTTGTACATACCGCAATAGGAGCCCGCCAGTTGATCCCCCAGGTGTACCAATAAATGCTGCTGTCGTTTCCTACGTAGAGATCGTCGATGTTCAGCTTTTGCTTGCACACAATGACATAGCTTGCAACCATGAGGCCCGTCATCGGGGCCAGAAACACTCCATAGCCCGACAAGACCGTCAGGAACGTGGTGGCGCCGTTGACCAGCTTCCACGGGTTCACAATGGGGCTGAGGATTGCAACAATGTATGCGCCCCTCCGGATGTTGATGTGTCGAGGGAAGACCGACGCTAAATCAATGCCTCCAGCAAGGCCGTTTCCGGGGAGGTTGCTGCCCATCTGAGAGACACACAAGGCAAGGCCCGCAAAAAAGACGGCCGCGCGTGTCCCAGCGCTGTTGTCCTTTTCCAGCAGACGAACAAACAGAGTCGGTGGGTTCCAGACAGCTTCGCCATCCATGCGCTTTTGGGTAGCGGCCGTCACCAAGATGCCAATCACCGCGGCGAAGATGCCATACAGAGGGAATGCCACTGCCTGACCCCAGATGGCATGTCTCGGGCGCTTGGAAAGGCGGGCATAGTCATTCTGGTTCAAGATGCCCGCTGCGATAGACCCGACCGTCGACATGACACCATAGACCATCAGCCAGGCCACGCTATCTGGTCCTCCAGTTTGAGGAATACTGCCCTTGGAGCTGAGAGTGCTTCCAAAGCCATCAGGCCCCATGGTCGCAAGGGCCCAAATCAGCAGCACAACGAAAAACACAATGGTTATCGAGCTTGCAACGTAGAAAAAGGTCTGCAGCCGATGGGGCCGTATCCACAGCACCGGGAGACTGACAACGCAGAAGACAATGTACGAGACAAACTGGGCAGTCGTCATGCCCGTATCGGAAGGCATCTTGTTGGGAATGTGGTTCTCGAGCTTGGGGTCCCACGACAGCAGCATCAGGTAGAGACACTCCCCTCCAACCCATGTTTGGAAGCCATACCAGACTGCCCATGTCAGTTTGCCGACCAACAAACCAAGGGTCTTCTCCGTATGTAAACGTTACCTAGAGACAAGAAGATGCGGTTCCAGATGGTAAACTGAGAGCCCCATATGCCCCACACTCCACGACTAAAGACGGGGAAGCCAACTAAAATAAAAGGGCCTAGGTCAGCATTGTACGATGACATGTGTCTTGGCGGACACCTACTGTGGTAGTACGCGCCGGCCATGGACGCAAGCAGCAGTGCCAATGTGGCAACGAGATTGCCGACGATGATGGCTACGCAGTGTTAGAAACTGTTTGGGGCAGGTGCATTTTGCCGTACCAATGATGGCCTGCCACCACGTCAGGCCCAGAGGAATCAGGGCACTCCCGGTCAGGTATGTGGCAATATTGCAATTGATCAGTAGCCCTCGGGGTCATGTCAGCATTTTCTGATACTGGCATCATGTCGCGTGAGGTGGGAGGGAGTAGGTACAGAAGTTGTGATAGGCGAGAAAAGTCCAGGTGCGCCTCTCGGCCTCCACAGGACGGACATCTTCATTCTAGAGGGTGTTAGAAGGGCAATTCTGTTGGTGCATTGTCACTCTATGTGCATACAATCCATTGCGACCCATGCGACAGCTCGGCGCGTTTGAGTAGTTCTGACACGCCCATCATGTCAGATTGTTGGTTGGTTCTGTTATACCGGGCGCCTTGTCACAGGGGGTGGATCAGGGGAGAGAAGGGGAAAAAAAAAAAAAAAAACCGAGGCGGCACAAAACGGGCAACCAACCAAGGCGCAGATGGCGCAGATGCAGCGTCTGGCGTCCTGGCAGTACAGACGCAACTACAACAGAGGATGGCGGCCTTTAAAAACGGCCTGGATCACCTCCGCCTGCTGATGGCGCTGCGATAACCAGACGGGAGATGGATGGATGCAGATTGTCACGGGAAAGGTTAACGTTAGTCCATCCTACCTTCGCGTCCCCAAAGTGGGATCCCTCCACGGAGCGCTGAGCACTGCGCATAGATCGGCCAAGTCGCTATGGCGTCGGGAAACGCGTGGCAGCATTGCTAGGCCCACAAGTCGGCGAACCCACCCCATGTCGTCGGCCAAGTGCCACATGGTCAACAATGCAAGATTGCTCCGCGGTGGCAGAGGTTCCAGACTGGTTGCCCACGCGGGCTTGCGGGTAACGGAACTCATGGGCATCGCCGCAGCGCTCATACGTAAAAACTATCGTCTGCCCCGTCTGTCGAGTATATACACAACTTGCAAAGAGAGCAATCCCAATCGCGAGGCAAGGCGGGCTCTCTACCCCAATCTCAGCTCAGCAGCCATGTCTCTGTACCGCATTGGAGTGGACGTCGGTGGGACCAACACCGACGCCGCCATCCTCGACATCAGGGCCTCTGAGAGCCCTGGGCGTGGCGTCTTGGCCTCGCACAAGGCCTCTACCACCCCGGACATCACCAGCGGCATCGAATCTGCGATCCGCGCCGTCCTGCAAGACTCCAACGTCGACCAGAGCCATGTCCTGAGCGTCACCATTGGCACCACCCACTTCATCAACGCCCTCGTCGAGGCCGACGCAAGGAGGCTGGACCGCGTCGCCGTGGTTCGTCTCTGCGGCCCATTTACGAGGCAAATCCCTCCCTTTTCGGATTTCCCTGTCGGCCTGCGCAGCATTCTCGACGGTGGTGCGTACTACCTTGACGGGGGTCACGAAATTGACGGACGCGAGATTGCGCCACTCAGCCCGCAGCAGATTAGTGAGGCTGCAAAGGCCATAGTCGCATCCGGTGTCAAGTCTGTCGCGCTGGTCGGCGTCTTCTCACCCCTAGACTACGAAGGCGCTCACGAGGAAAAATGCAAGCAGCTTTTGCTCCAGGAAGCGCCCGAACTCGAGGTGGTGTGCTCTCACGACATTGGACCGACCGGCCTGCTCGAGCGGGAGAATGCCACCATCCTCAATGCCGCCATCCTCAGGACGGGACATCGCGTGAAGCGGGGGTTCAAACGTGCAATGACTCGTCTGAGGCTGTCGTGCCCGCTCTACCTGTCTCAGAATGATGGAACCCTCATCGACGCCGAGACTGCTGCCGAGTACCCAATCAAGACCTTCGCCAGCGGGCCAACTAACAGCATGACTGGCGCCGCCTTCCTGGCAGGCATTGACCACCAGAAACATGCTGCCGACGAGGCCGAGCTGGACCAACCGCAGGTGCTTGTCATCGACATTGGAGGCACCACTACCGATGTGTGCGCTCTCCTGCCGTCGGGCTTCCCTCGCCAGGCGCCGGGCTTTGTCGAGGTTGGCGGCGTCCGCACCGCATTCTCAATGCCCGAGGTGGTGTCAATTGGCCTGGGCGGAGGCAGCAAAGTGCGCGTAGATGCAGACAGCAGCCAAGTTACCGTTGGCCCAGGCTCTGTCGGACATTTTATTCAGCAGCAGGCCAAGGTGTTTGGCGGAGAGACGCTAACGGCAACGGACATTGTGGTGGCCGTGGGCAGGAGCCAGCTGGGAAATGCCGACCTGGTCAAGGATGTGCCGCGGGCGCTGGTCGAGAGCGCGGGCAAGGAAATTAAAAAGATGCTGCAGCGCGTCATTGAGCAGATGAAGGTATCGGCAGCGCCCGTACATGTGCTCCTCGTAGGAGGTGGAGCCATCCTCGTCACTGAGGATCTCGAAGGCGTGGAAAAGTGCATCCGCCCTATTCACCAGGGCGCTGCCAATGCAGTCGGCGCCGCCATTGCCAAGGTGTCTGGCGATATCGACATCGTCGAGATCCCCAACGGGCGCGATGAAAAGTCGGTCATCGACGCGGCATGCCAAAAAGCCATTGATCTGGCCGTGCAGAAGGGAGCTTCGCGTGATGATGTGAAGATTGTTGAAATCAACAAGATGCCGCTGCAGTACACGCACAACGGCGCCATGCGTATTCAGGTCAGAGCCGTTGGCCGCCTTTCCATCCCAGACGAATTAACCCCTCCCCCGTCGCCTCCCACTTCTGATGCCGACGAAGACTGCGACGCAGAGGAAGGGCCAAAGGTCAACATCCCCAACGCCCTGGAGCCAACCACTAAACCATCCCTGCTCGTTGATCTTGAAACGTACCGTCCAGACGTCCGGAATGGGGTTTGGTACGTATCCGAAGTAGACCTCGAGCTATTCTCTACCGGGTGCGGAGTTCTCGGCACTGGCGGTGGTGGTCCGACACATCATGAGTACCTGAAAGGCCTACATGCGCTACGGACCAGTCCCAAGGACAAGATGAGGATCATCTCTCCAAAGTCGCTCAAGGATGACGACACCGTGTGCTTTGGGTCCTGGTACGGCAGTCCTAGTGTCATCAATGAACGGATTGCTGGAGGCAACGAGATACCCGACGGCGTGGAAGCCGTGAACAAGGTCCTTGGCATAAAGAAATTCGAGGGCATGTTCATCGATGAGATGTAAGCGATATCTTATCGAAATGAGCACCAGGCTAACCCAATGCAGCGGTGGAGGAAACGGAATGAGCGCGTTTCCGACCGGCGTTCATTTCGACGTGCCAGTAATTGACGGCGACGCCATGGGAAGAGCGTATCCCACCATGTATCACGGTAAGCTTGCAGTCCTGCACCAGTTGTGTTGTCTTTCTAACCGGGAAATGTCCTCAAGCCACATTCAGCGTTTATGGTCACTCCCTGGCCCCTTGTGTCCTCGCCGATGCCAGGGGAAACTCGTCCGTCGTAATGGTAAGAAGAGCTCGCCTCGTTGATTTACGGCGCTAACCTTGACTCAGAGTACCGATACCCCTGTCCGACTCGAAAGCATTCTCCGAACCACTGCTATCGAGCTCGGTCTCGGGTGTGCTGTCTGCGCAAACCCGCTGCCTGGCTCCACAATCAAGTCTTATGGCATCCCGAACACTGTCTCCCTGGCCTGGTATCTGGGACGTGCGGTGCACTTGGCCCGTCGCAACAAGTCGAGCTACGTAGACGCCATTGTAAGTCATGCTGAATCCCCCATTGACATCTTGTCTAAATTATTTCCAGTTTGACGTCTGCGCCGGCAAGCTTTTATTCACCGGGAAAATCGTCGATGTCCGCCGGTACATTGGCGGCGGCTACACTATGGGAGCCGTGGTGATCGCCCCTCTAAAAGAAGAGGAACGGGATCCTTCAAACGCGAGCAAGCAATCAGTACCGACTGATAGACACATGACGATTCCTTTCCAAAACGAATTTTTGTATGCTGCGCTAACTGACTCGGATGGCACCGAGGCGACCCAGGAGGTGGTGTGCACTGTCCCTGATTTAATCTCCATCCTCGGCCAGGACGGCGAAGCAATCGGGTCTCAAGATCTTCGATATGGATTACGAGTTAATGTAATCGCCCTACCAGCTCATCCTCTCTGGAAGACGGATCGTGGAATGAAGGTGGGCGGTCCAGAGGGTTTTGGCATGAAGATGGACTTTGTCGGTGTCAATAACACCTTTGTAGAGTCGCGGAGCGTCATCGACGAGTTTGGTCAGTAGGTTTACAGCTTGTCATACTCATGGATGATTTGCACGAATTATGATGATGAATTATAAATACAGCCAGAAATTTCGCAATAAATTCGACTTGTGTAGGTTGATTTGAATTCGCACTATCGCAAAATCAAAACTGTGACAGTCACATCTTGCAAGCGACCGCTCCGTGCTTGACGAGCATAGTTTGACACAAAACTTACCTCTTCATTCTATTACTCTTCAGAACCTACCAGCTTACTATTCACTGCTTGCATGAAACTGATGTGAGGCACGTTCTTTTTTAGAACCGATATCCTACCCTATAACAACGACCCAGGAAAAAGGAAGTGGATATTTTCCAAGCATGAGTCTGTGTGCAAACTCTTAATACATTGATTGAGATGCCATGATCAATATTTGCAGCAAAATCAATGTTTTTCTGTCTTTTTAGATGAAATATAGCATTCCATCACTTTCTCGTGAAACTCCGCGTGTCATATGCTATCCCAATCTACACCTCATACAGGGCCCAGTACTTATCGGGACCAAGCTTAGACTTCCGATATTATTATTTGTGATCCATTATTTGATTTGTGACAGTATTCACCTACTCAGCAGGAAAGCTCACCATAACGAAGTGCTTTTTTTCTTTAAACGGCACATATCATAACCGCCTCGCACAGAGCTCAAGCGCGAGCCAAGTTTTATTTAGTACTTTATGTAAGATGGCACTTATCTATGTGTTTCGATCCTTATTCGTCACCAACTTCGATACTCTAAAGATCATTGCATTGGATTTGTGCACAAGGTTTGCACTTGTTAATTTCCATAGCCCCAGCACTGAATGAATCGCAAATTTTCTTAATTCATCTAATTTCAACAGCCGAAACTTGGAATTGATGCCACATTCCCGCTTCTAGTCCAGGAAAACTACAAAACATGATGGGAACTTTGTCGTCCTGGCGGAATATCTGGTACTTGGCTAATATTACGTTTGGACCCCGTGGTCAAATAATCATGCACATGAATCTATCCATACTTACAGCTTTTATCTACAAGAGAGAAATTCGGGCAGAGAGCAAGGAAAATAATTGTGGATGGCTGCCCTGAAGCCTGGTGTGGGAGATTTAGATTTATCAGCCTAAGAGAGGATGCTGTATCATGTGATGGGCCCTATGCAGTGCGTGCACCTTAGTCCTGCAACTGGTGGAGAACGGAAACCTCGGGGGAAACAAGAAGAAATTCGGAGAATCCGGATACCGCATTGATCTCCATGTGACCGCTGGCGTTGAATCATAGCCACGTCAGTGAGGTTTCATCGGATTGTGTGCGGGCCCGCATTGTTCCCCTCCCTACTGCGGATGCGGTTCCGCATTTCCGTGCATCGATATTGCGGCATGCGCAACTGGTTGTAGGAGAAGAAACGGTGCAGAAAGAGCTCTATGGTGAGTGCGTCCGGTTCTGAAGACCGCAAGTCACGAATGGAGTAGGGTGCTTCCCGATGTAGACCATATTGTGTTGCGGAGGGATGACTGCGGTGCGGTCGCAAGATATCAGGTTCACGGAAGCTTGTTTTGAAAGGAAAACGGTATCCTAATTAGAGAAAATATCGCACGAATGACCATGAAGCATCTGGCGAAATACATGAGACTATTATACATATTCCATAGATTATACGTCCCTAATTCTTTAGTCCATCTGCAGCAACAGACAAAACTTCTGCAGTTTTCCTCGCCATGTCCGATTTTTTGCCCAAAAACCATAATGCTTTGATACATTCTTCGGCCCGCTGTAAGCTGTCTTTGAAGTCTTCACTGTCGTGGCCAAGTGTTCCTCTACCATATCGCAAGGATTCATCTGCTTCCCCGAGCAAGATGACCGACGCTTTGCTGAATGCCCTAATGAGAATCATAGTCCAAGGCTCAGTAAGAATAGTGCCCTCATTGACTGCGTGATGGAAATCTGGTAGCTGCGGCATGGGTGAGTTTGTTTCCTCGCTGGTGGGTGTTGCTGCGCTGGCCAGGTCAGACAACTCCCTCACGCTCGCTTCCCGTATCCTACAGGCCATCTTGCTGCTACAACGGTTACGAGTTGCAGCTTCGACACCTAACATGTGTTCATCGACCAATTCGACAAGGTCGGAGAGCATCAGCGCTGCCAGGTGCCAGTGGGCTGATATGCAGACGAACCAGCTCTGAATGCGGGCTGGCACCGAGTCAAAATTCTGTATCAGTTCCCGAAAGAAAGATCCATATGTCATGTTCCAGTACCGATATACAGATGTGGTATTGCTGATAATGTCCTCCACTTTTTGGCCGCGCCCTCCCTTCCGAAGTATATTTTGCAAATATGAGACGTGCCGGAAGAGAAGTACTTTGATTGGAGCTGATTTGGTGACGGCCTCCGCAGCTGCTTCATACGAGCAAGGCCAGTGAACACTCTCACCGGGCCTATCGAGGTTGTCCTTGATGAACAAGTCAATCTGCCAGCGGCCGCTGGATGTTTCGTCGGCATCAGTAATGAAAGGGTCTTCCTGTTCCGATGAATGCTGGCAGTCTTCATCGTTTACAACAACGGGTCGCTCGTTCATGGATGAAGAAACCGTGTCGAACATTACGGTGAGCCAATATAATAGGTTGATGGTACCGCGTTCCTCAATGCCGATAGCGGGGGGGCTCTCGGCCCGCCTATCTCTAAAACTGCCAGATTTTTGGCCAAATCCTCGTCTGAGAGTGTCGTATCGGAACTTGAGTGTATGCATTTTTCGGGCCGCCCTCTCCATGTGTGTCGGTGGTCCCTCTTTTGATATGATGCCATTGATTTGAGACTGGATCGCGGCTTTGACGTCTCTGGCTCCGCTACTGTTCGAAAACATTGCAGGATCAATCATCCCGGGATAATCGTCATTTGCCCACGGTTTCTGCGTCAGTCCAAAAATGCATTCCGCACATACTACTCGATATGATTCCAGGTCAGATACTTCCTGCAGAGCTTTCTGTGCTTGTTCCCAGAAATGACGCTGAAGATTCCGGTCAAACTCGTCCGTCATTTCATCAGCGAGGTCTTCGGCTAGATTGTCACCGCAAAGGTTGGCGGCTGGATACCTCTGTCTCTGGCGACGGCTACCCTGAGCCCATTGGGTAGCAAATGACATGATGGCAAGGTGAAGTGCTTTCAGTGCTGCTTTGTCTTCCGAACGGGTTAGTTGTATTATTCCGGCCGATTGGGCGACTCGATCCAGTCTCACGGTCCGGCGATAAATGCGGTTTGACCAGGATGGCCCCCACTCTTTGGCGAGATCTGTGGTGCCGGTAGAATCCGGAATCCAGCGTTGTAATTTATATGGACAAGTTACTTCTGTTAACCAACAGGAAAGATTATGCTCCAGTACATCATGATAGATCTGTAGTAGATTCGTTGAAATGGCCTGATTGTTTGACCTGTCTATCATGGCTTGGTCGATGGAGAATGGAGACAGAACGCTGCTTTGGTAGTCGCTCAGGCCGCTGGATCTCCGGCGTCTTTTGGATGTTGGCCACGATCTCCCGTTTCTCGAAGACTGAGGGTTGGATGAGGACGTGGAGTGACTGGCCGACCGGGGCTGTGGGACCTGGAAGGTCGATGGGGACATGATGAAGTCTACGAGGCCCGGAGCTGCCGAGCCTTCAGAAGAGTTGGAAATGTCACAGGAGGTTGCCCCGGCTAATGCGTCGAGCAGGGACCCCTCGAGATCTCCCTGTGAGGATTCCTCTGCCAGCTCGCCATCCAATTCCGGGATTTCAATCAGACCACCCGGCAATGCGGATGATATGTCAATTTCTGGGATTGACACGTCCGGGAAAACCAGAGCCGGGATTTGCGAAACATCTTGCAAGATGGTAGAGGCGGGCCCTGGGTCAAACTCCTCCACTGTATCAACGGCTGTCCAAGCTGACCCGTTGTCGATGGTGTTTCTTTGGCGCTTGGAAGCGAGGGGGTTTCTTGGCCGTGACTGACTCGTGCCCGAAGAAGTGGATGGAGCCGCTCCGCTTTCAAGCTGCGACCGAGCCCATTCCATTGTGCATGTCTTTTTAGTCTTGGTACAGTAAGAACATGGTCTTACGGCATGGAATTCGACTGGAATGCGTCAGAAACAGACTGGAAGGGGTGCGGGATTCACTCACAGGTCTGGCCATACGACCCAGTCGACGTGTCGCTGATCGTGTGGCGTCGCGCCAATTCCAACGGCGGCGCGTCGCATGCTCTCTTGGACCTCCTGCATTGATCGCAGGAGTGGTTTTGACGTCTCATGTTCAAAGCCTGGCGGATGGATTCAATGGGAAATATGGGCAGCGTCTTGAGGAGCTCGCAGCGTCAGACGCAGCCTCACTTGGCGGCCTACGTCGAGAAAGCTGGGGGGGGAAGCTGAGAGTACCTGAACAACTGGCAATGAAGCAGAACTATATTTTGGGCTCAGTGCACATCCCTTTCCCCGCTTCCCCGCATTATCCTGACTGAAGCTTGCAACATGCGTCACCCGACTTGACCGCATTGGGAATCATGCTGGAAGGGGGTTCCCGGTCAGGCGGATTGATGAAGAACGCCCCGGCGCCAATAATGATGTGAAGGCATCGATGAATGGGTAAGGTTTATTGAGCTTCGCCCGAACCTTTGGACTTATGTCATGGGCCTGGATTGCTTTTATTGGAGTCTGTGGAAATAGTTCATTCCGAAAGAGTCAAAGCGTAACGTTGCTATGTAGCCCATCCACCCACCACCGTGTCACCAACTCACTACCAGCCTTCAGTGCCCCTGCGCAATCGCCTTGTAAACCTGGGATTCTACATTGGCCCATAATCCCAGCACGGTAGCATCGGCAAAAGGCAAGATCTGGCTACAGACTATCCCTGCGACTCCGTTCTCCCGGTCGCACCACCACCACACATTTGGCAGCCCTGCCCAGTGTCCAGTCCCCCGGGATCGCCCAGTTGCTCCACCATTGCTCATCATAAATGTCAGGCCCCAGCCCTGCGGCGGATTTCCATCCACAGGGTAAAGGTTGGGAATGGCATTGGTCAGATCTGGCTTAGCTGCCGGGATGTACTGACGACCAAAGTTTGGGAATTGGGATACTTGATTGCTGAACATTTCATCAACAGTCTCTTTGCGCAGAATCTGCACCCCGGTACGAGGGCAAGTTCCATTGTTTAGGAGAACGGATAAGATCCCTGCAAAGAGTCAGAACGAGACAACTCGAGTCCATGTGGGTGGGTTCTACACACTGCAGTATTCCTGGGGCTTTGCAAACAGTCCAGCGCCGCCACTTCTGAAAATCTTTGACTTCTCTGATGCGTCATCAGGGTTGACAACCAGAGGTGCTCTGAGGAGGTGATCTCTTGCTCTCAATGTTCCATCCGCTTCTCTCTGGTTCATGTAAGCAAGTTTCGCTCGCAGATCTTTGCCCGGGATCATCGCCATATTCTTGAGGCCGAGAGGTTGGAAAATATACTTTTCCATGTATTCATCAAGCCTTAATCCGGTCGCTCGTTCCAAGGCTAGTCCAGCCCAGTCGATGTTCAGCTGTTCATGTTAACGGTTCTGTTGCCCATGACGGATGAACGTTGATTGCACATACCCCATATTCCCAGCCCTCACCGGGTTGAAACAGCAAGGGTGTCTTCATATCCTCAAATCTACCAGAAAATTCATCAAGGCCGGCGGGAAAATACCAATCCCTTAGCCTTTCGTTGAAGAATGAATATCCGAATCCGGCAGTGTGATTCAACAGTTTTCGCAAGGTTATGGCGTTCTTTTTATCTTCCAACTTCCCGTCTGGCCGTAGAACTTTTAAGCTCTTCAACTCGGGGCAGAGGTTTTCGATCTGTTCTTCATCGTCCAAATTCAAGACTCCTTGTTCGACGAGCTGCATACAAGCAATTCCTGTAATTGCCTTGGTGGAAGACGCAATCCAGAAAATGTTGTCAAGAGTCATTGGCTCGGAAGAAGCAACGCCTCTTTTTCCAGATGACTGAGCAAAGAGTTCGTTGCCATCCTTGCCAACGATGACGACAGTGGCCCCAGGAATTCCGGATTTTGGATCGGAACAAGCAGTGGCCACTGTTTCTTGTAGCTGAGAAACAACCTGCGCACTGAAAGGCATGATGGATTATTTAGAATAGTATGTGAATTTTGGTGTGGAGAGGAGTAGGGAATATTGGTGCAAACTCTGAAGGATCGAGGTATATGCAGCTATTTAATACCTGGACATCAAAACTATAACAAGTGAAGTGAAATGAAGCCAATTTCTATTACCACATCCATTTTGGTGCAAAGTTAATGTGACTGCAGGCCTGCTCCATGGCGGGGAGTTCAGGATGCGGATCCGTTTTTGCGGGGTTGACCAACGAGTTGCGGGAGGATCACGCCTATGCGGGTCCGCATCCGCAAGATCAACCAGGTCCAGCAGGAGGTGGTGCGACGGTATTGCTGGTTTGTTTGGCTGCACAACAGAAAGCTCCGCAGTGGAAGCAACCTACAGATCTTTTGAAGCATAGCTTTGGGTTGGAAGCCAGGCAATGTACAGAGTATTGTCACAATACTTGGGAAACGTCGACGTTGTTTGGTGTACCCGTCACATCCGCAATGCTACTTGATGCATGCGAGCTAGATAGTATGGGAGCTTGTTATAAATATTGCGTTTATCCCACTCTGGGGATCCCAGTAGTTCATAGCAATCAACAATTGTCTCTTATTCAATTTCACTGACCACTACTCCTATTATTAATACTTTTATTAACAAGATGGGCGAACCTATTCCAGTTAGAACCAAGAAGTTCAACACTGAGCTGACAGACTACTCAGTCACCCACAAAGAAAATACTGGGCCATACGCCCAAGACCTCGAAGTCGACGCTCTGATTGTGGGCGCCGGGTTTGGTAAGTGAACTCTGTCTTTTTCTGAGCTGCAATTTGACTGATGATTGCAGCTGGCATCTTTATGCTCAAGACCCTTAGAGACCGTGGCTTCAAGACTGTCATTTTTGAAGCTGGCAACGACACTGGTGGAACATGGCGATGGAACTGCTACCCGGGGGCCGGCGTCGACTCTGAGGTCCCTGAGTATGAGTTTTCCTGGCCTGAGGTGTGGAAGACGTGGAACTGGCCCAGCAACTACCCAACTTTCAAGGACTTGCGAGAGTATTTCGATCACGTTGACAAAGTCATTGGCGTCAAGAAAGACTGCGCCTTCAATACCGTAGTTGTTGGTGCCCATTTTGATACCAAAACCGGCAAATGGAACATCAAGACTGAAGATGGTCGTACCACTAAGGCTAAGTACCTAGTTTTAGGAACGGGCTTTGTAAGTGCCAAGTTAATCTATAAGTACCGATGCTAATTAAAAGTAGGCGGCTCGAAGATATATCCCAGATTGGCCCGGCATGGATAAGTTCGAAGGGATAATTCATCATTCTTCATTCTGGCCGGATGAAAAAGTAGAAGTGAAGAATAAACGATGCGCCGTCATTGGCACCGGTGCATCTGGTGTTCAGATTGTCCAAGCATGGGGCCCTGAGGCAGGTGAAGTCAAAGTCTTCCAGCGTACCCCTAACCTTGCGGTGCCGATGAGGAAGAGGCAGCTCACCGTCGAAGAGCAAGAAGAAAGCAAGAAATTTTATCCCGAGTTGTTTAGATATCGAGAAAAGAACTTTGCCGGGTTCCATTACGACTGGCATGAAAAGAACACCATGGACGATACTCCCGAAGAGCGAGATGCGTTCTATGAATCTGTGTGGGTCGATGGCGGTTTCCGCTATTGGGTCGCACTTTACAAGGACAATCTGTTTAGTGCTGAGGCGAACAAAGAGTCATACAACTTCTGGGCCAAGAAGACACGTGATCGTATTGGCGACCCAAGGAAGAGAGATATATTGGCTCCCTTGAAGATGCCTCACTTTTTCGGAATCAAGCGGCCATGCTTGGAGTACGACTACTACGAACAGTTCAACCGACCGTCTGTTGATGTCATAGACATTAAGAATAATGGAATCAAGAGTTTCAACGAGACAGGTATCACTCTCGAAGACGGAACCCATCATGAATTTGATGTTATCGCTGTGGCAACTGGATTTGTAAGTACTCTGGGCTCTTTTCGGGCTACCATTACTAACTTCGTTAGGATATTGTGACTGGGGGTAAACACAACCACTGCAATGCATTGCTTGTTTGACAGATAGCTGACTGTATCACAGTAATGACTCAACTAGGCCTTGAGAGTATCAATGACACCAAACTCCAGGAAGAATGGATTCCTGGAGCCAAGACGTATCTTGGAACAACTGTTAGCGGCTATCCTAACATGTTCCACATTTATGGCCCACATGGGCCTACTCTTCTCAGCAATGGTCCAACTACAGTTGAAGTGCAGGGTCGATGGATTGCTGACTGCATTGAAAAAATGCAGATGAATAACATCAAGTACATTAACCCAAAGGGCGCAGCTTCTGATGCCTGGAAGAAGCAGATTGTCGACATCAATAATACAATGCTTTTCCCTACGACCAGGTCGACATATATGGGTGGAAGCATCCCAGACAAGGTCTTTGAGCCAGTGTGCTTCCCCGGCGGAATCCCGATGTATGCCAAACAAATCAGAAAGGCTCTTGATGAGCTGGAAGGATTCGATGTAGTCAAGCACTGAGTAGCCGAGTTCACGTTATGTTCTGTTTGGTACGATCAATAATAAGACAGTCCCTACTGAAGTCGAGTCTTTGTGGGAAATACGCAGAAGCAGATTGGAAGTGTTCCCATAGGAATCATCAGTCTACAAAACAATGCAATTAGGTTGTGTTTAAAGACGAGTCATTGATGAATGTTTAAATGTTGGACCGCCATGAGACTGTTTGAGACTCAACCCAAAAGAATCCCGTGCTGCAGCTTGGTGTATCTATATCGTCTTGGCTCATGGTGAAGGGTTGACCCCCTGTGGCTTCCCCCAAGCAACCATGACTTTGAGGCGCACTTTCGGACTAGCTTTCATTTCAGTCTTTCATATTGGCCACAAACTGACCAATACATGGAATCCAGAACCGTGCCCATTCTTTTTACATCTATTGCATCCTGACCCCAGAATCTGAGGCACTTTACTGACAATTTAACCAGCTCCTGCCAGTCCCGAGGCGCCTCAATTCCACGTCTGGGCTCCAAAACAACAGCTAGGATAAGGATTGCACAAAGGAAAGCTTTCCTAGCAAAAAACCAAGACCCACCATGCCTCATTTGGGAGACCATTTCCACAATCAGAGTTGCGCAGAGGTCAATGCTCTTCTGAGCATGATGAATGGTGCCAGACTTGACATTCTCTGGCGGAGAGTTAAGCACAAAGTACACAATTGGACGCAGTATAAGTTCATGCCACTCGGAGAACCTAACATGTAAAAAGTATGAAAATTCTGTATCCTTAGGCTGGTCCTCCTTGAATTGGACGACGCCCGGGAGTTGCTCACGCCTGCTTAGTTAGCACCAGACTTTTCCTATTACAAGATTTCGCGTACCATAGGGCAGTCTGCTCTTCAAACTGATGATAGTGGCGTACCAGAGAATCTTGATTCTTCAGCCAGAAATAGTTGCCTCTTTGATAAAGAACTTGTATCGTGTCATCTATCGCACGTCTTAGAGAGATTTCCGCCAGATAATAACACCACCCTTTCTCATCAACAAGGCGCTGGTGATCATTGGATACATCCTCTGATTCGGGGATATTGATGTCCTGCTGAGAGGAACTAAGATCGGGTGGGGGTGCTGGAAAGGCATTTGGGTATGGGAGCCGCTCCAATCCGCTCGTCGGGAGCCCAGCTTCTAGGAGAATCTCACTATATACCAGTTAGGAAGCTGGATTCGACAGAGTCAAATACTTACGTTTCAGCCCTCCAGCATGACCAAAAGACCCTCTGTTCTCGATGCCGGTTCTGGGCGGACGCTTCTACATGGCTTTGCTGGCGTTGACCAAGAATGTGTGCATGCAACCTTGAAGATGCTTCTCGAAGGTGAAACCAAGCGTTCAGTGGTTGAAGGCAGTACTTTTCGTACATTGACGCTAAAAATAGACATTGTATATCATTGATGGAATGGCCCAATAGGCCAAGTCTCTTTTTTGCTGCCAAATAGTATTCATCTGACTCTGAACGGCGTTCTTGTATAGATTCCATACGGAGCTGGATACTTCCAATATCCTTTGGAGGAGTGGCTGGAGCTTCCCATGGGACAGTATAAGAAGCCAGCGCACAAGCTAGGAGCTATGAATGGGTATCAGCTTCTATAACCGTATTTCTACTTTGGCCGAAACCTACCACCAGGCATGATTTGGAGTCCCATTTAACACCATGTTCCTCTACTACTCGAGAAAAATGAATCAATTCGTCCGCATTCAAGACCGGATGCCGAGGATGAACATGAGCAAGAAACTTGCGACACAGAGGAACAAATGCGTCATCTGGAATGCCTCGAGCGGCATGCTGCTGAGCAAGCCTTGGCTGAATCCCCGTGTCTTCATTTTGGTGCCGCAACTTGTAGTCTGAGTCCATCAAAAACGATTCAATTTCTCTATCCTCCTTGGAAACAATACCATCGAATACAGGCCATTTCAGGATTGACTCGCACCGGGCCAAGGCATGAGCCCTACTTGTTGGGTCTGATATCTCGGTATTGGATTCTAACGGTTGAGGCGCAGTTCCGGCGTCTTGATCCCACGAAGTTGGGTCAGTGGATACACGAGACGACTCGTCGGGAGATACAGCGGAGGGGGTAGCCACTGACCCAGTGACCAGGGCAGTGGTGGTGACAGGATCGTGAATGGTGCGGGCCGATGACCAATGATTTTGGTTTTGGTTCTGGTTTAGTATTTCCTTGATATCTTTCAATTGGTCGAGGATTTGTCTCCCTATTCCGTCATATTGCTCGGCCTCATCAATCTTATCCTCTAGACACTCCCCATCTCCATAAATGCATTTTGCTCGATGTCGGATGCAGTAACCGCAGGATGGTCGAACATTGTCACACTTTGTCTTCCGCAATCGGCAAAATTGGCATGCTGTGACGGCCCTCTTCCTACGAGTGAAATCGTCGGTGGCGAGCTTTCTCTTCTTCCCTGCGGGCTGCTGGTCATCGGGGCGCGTTTCGGAGTCTTCTCGGACTTGGTCGTTGGCGCTCTCAACCGAATCTCCGCGTTGGCTATTATCGACTAATGCTCTCAGATTAAACGACGCGGGGATACCATGGCTGTTGGCGGAAAAATTGGGCATTTTGGCATCGCAAACCCCGACGAAATGGACGGAATGGACGGGGAAAGACGGCGAAAACCATGAGCGGAGAGGAGGGACGCGGACGGGGGGAGACGGAGTTAACTATGTTGGAGAGTAGTGTGGGGGTGTTCTGCATTCGGCCACTAACTTGGGCTAGCATGGGCAGGGGGCTCATGGCTTGGGACACGATGTGCCACGGCATTCACACGATTGGTTCTTCTGCTTTAGGGTCGTAGAGGCTGAATGGGATTTTATGGGGTGGAAAATAATTGGTCTGTTTGCCGGGATGGGCGGCTTCTGGATTATTGGTTGGTTTATGGTGAGGCAGGATGGCCATGGCCTGCATTGTAGGGCAATTTAGGTTTTGGTGACTGTGTCAAAATACTGTAAGATGAGGCTTGGCTGTCGTGATGAGACTGATAGGCGTGTAAATCTCCCACAACCGTGTCTGGACTAGCAATTGTTTCTGTCCAGAATGCGAAATACACAAACATGAACTGTCATTTAGTTGGCGTGGTAGTATAATGGGAGGGAAATTTAGGGGCCATCTACCAATTTCTTTTCTTTATTAGAATTGACGCACTGGTAATAAAGAATACATTGATCTCAGTATCGCCAAATTTGGAAACACGCCACGGTGGTGGTGGCCAGGTCGAGATAAAACCCCAGGTCAAGTCCCGGCAAAGCCGCTTGGTTCCCCGCAATGGAACTCTGGGGATGCGGGCGACCGCCAGTCAATCCATGTTCTCCACTGCCTAATCGATGGATCGGTATTGGCTCCTTGGGCATCCCGGCTGGTTGGGCCAGATGCAACCGATTGTTTCGATACTCCGTCGTTCCGCGGCTGCTCCGTCATACCTTGGGGTGTTAGGCAAGTCTCACTAACGCTACGCCATCACTAACAGCGGGTCATATCCTTCCATAGCCGTGCTCACTTGCCGAGAAAGTGGGGTTGCACTGTTGCCGACACACGACACAGAGCGCCGGCTCGATCCAATCTGCTGCATCATCACGCATCAGGCTGGCTCTCTGGGGTAATTAGTGGAAGTCTATCGATCTGGAGGCTGACGTCGGCATGATTACCCGAGTCTGAGACGCTGTTGGAGACTGTCCCATGTCCACGTAGTGAATTTATTTATTTGGCATGGCTGAGTTGGCGTAGAAAATGTATAAGTAGTCCTCCAGCTTCGGTATTTTGTTCATTTTCTGAAATATATCATCAATATTGGTTATCTCATCCCTCTCTGCATTCAACATGGAGGGCGGCCTCATTGCAACGATCTTGATAGTGCTGTCTGAAAACTGGGGGATCTTGCTCGCTGTTACAGTAGTGGGATGGCTCGTTCGAAACCGTTACCACAACGGATTGAGCAGGTATCCGGGTCCCCTTCTAGCATCATTGACAGATTGGTGGCGATTTGTCGATGTCTATAACCAGCGACCCGAAACAACCCTGCGAGCTCTCCACGACAAACACGGCGACGTCGTAAGAATAGGACCTAACACGCTTTCGTTTTCCGATCCTGCAGCCCTAAAAACAATTTATGGACTGAACAAGGGGTTTATTAAGGCAGGCATCCTAAGCAAATATGGCCACTCGCCTTGCTAACTTTAGAATAGTCCGACTTTTACATTGTTCAGCAATCTATTGTAAAGGGATTTCGACTCGCATCTTTGTTTAGCACAACCAACAACGATTTTCACGCTCAATTCCGGCGCTGTGTGAACTCGGCATTTGCCATGAGCGCCCTGGTTCAGTATGAACCGTTTGTCGACAACACTACAAAGCTCTTTCTTGAACAAACAGAGAAGTTGTTCGCAGGGAAGCCAGAAGGATGCGATTTCACAAGATGGCTTCAATTCTATGCCTTTGATGTTATTGGAGAGATTACCTACAGCAAGCGCCACGGCTTCCTCGAGAAGAATGAGGATGTCGAGGGAATCGTCGCATACCTCAGCAAGCTGTTCCTTTATGTTGCTCCAGTACGCCCCACCCCCCTTTCATTCCGCAAGCACCCAGATTAATTATTCTCCAGGTCGGACAAATCCCATTCCTAGATCTTCTCTTTCTGAAGAATCCAATTTACCTCAAGCTCTCGCAGTGGGGCTTGGTGGATTCTACATTCCCCGTCGCTCGTTTTGCTCGAGCTCGCATGGCAGAAAGGCTCATTCCTGAGCTCAAGTCGGACACGATCCTTCCAACGAGCTCGGTTAAGAAGCAGTCCCTTGGTCAAGACTTGCTTTCAAAGTTTATTGCGGCGAGGGAAGCAAGGCCTGAATTCATGACCGACTCACTTGTCCAGACAATGGCTGTATCGATGGCTTTTGCAGGCTCGGAGACAACAGCAATCTCTCTCTCTTCTGTGTTCTATTATCTACTTCGCAACAAGGCTTGCTATGGAAAGCTCAAGGAGGAACTTGACAATGTCTCAAAGGCAGGTGGGTTTTCTGATTACGAAAGCGGTCTTGTTACCTTTGCCGAAGCACAGAAATTGCCATACCTTCACGCCTGCATCCAAGAAGCGTTCCGTTTGCATCCTGCAGCTGGTCTGCCTCTGGAGAGAATTGTGCCTCCTCAAGGCGCGGAGATTGCAGGCCACCATATCAAAGGGGGCACAATTGTCGGATGTTCAGCCTGGGAAATCCACCGACGTCCGGAGATATTTGGTCCAGAAGTGGACATCTTTAAACCAGAGAGGTGGCTGCCCGACCCGATGCTTGATTCACAAGATGAGGCAGACCGGATTAAGAAAATGAATGGGATGATGTTCCAGTTCGGAATGGGGAGTAGGACCTGTCTCGGCAAAAACATTAGCTTGCTGGAGATTTACAAAGTTGTGCCGAGCCTTTTGAGACGGTTCGATGTGAGTAATTTTAAATAATCACCTGAGCGCTACTGACTGTGAATTAGATTGACTTCAAAGATCCAAGAAAAGAATGGAAGTTGATTAATGCCTGGTTTGTAAAACAAGTAGACTTCGATGTCAATTTTACCAGAAGACAGATCGTCCAGGCTGAGAATGTTGAGAAGGAGTGATGAAACCGGGTTATTACTACGAAGAAAAAAAGAAATTGAAAATGAGCCCATGTTTGTATGATAGATGGCCTGTCTTCTTTCTTTCTTTTTTATTTTTGTTATCTTGAGAGAGACTTAATGATGCGACTTTAGTGCCAACACACACAGACTGTAGGAAATGTGTGTCTTAGGCATCTAAGAATAGGTTGTATATAGGCCCTTTACAAGGGCAGACTGTGAATAGAACAACAACATTCCTACGCTTTCATTTATAATCCCTACGGTTCTGACCCTACCGTATTACTTAAACTCATCTAGCATTCTAATGGATAGCTGTTCTTCTCATTGTATATTGCACTTGTGATTTTTGTTCCAGCAAAAAGAAAAAAGAAAAAGGAAAAATGAACCAACAACAGGCTTGATCAAGCGATAAACCTGAGAACATCTAGCAGAACTATTTGCAATAGAGAAGTTGAATGAGCTGCATGGTCTTGTGCTTTGCAAGTAACCTTCCTTTTCTGTAGGCTTAATCTCTATGCAATCTCCAGATTAGGTGGAATTCGGCAATCTTCTCTTTGTTCAAGATCACACTTGTAGCTCAGTCAAGTTGAACTTGGGTAGAATGGGTTAATGGTATTTGGTAAAACTATCTTTCACGCAACTCCAATTTTCGTTCTTCCACTCCGTTTTCCCCTTTCAACACGTGATTGTTTCCCTTAATAGCTGCCCAAACCAGCCCACAACGACAAAGAAAAGAAGCCCATTGTCATCTGCAGGTGTGGTAGTGTCTCATTAAAAACGGCATGCAAAGCCTCCCTGCTCCAATCTAGCTTGTATTCCAGCCCATCTAGCTTCGTCTGAATATCTATGGACTTCAGGTATGGGTTGGTGCTAGAAAATAGATCTAGCTGCTGATGGACGGATGCAACGATATCGTCAACCTCTGCAACGAAACTGGTGGTGTTTTCATGTTCGATACTCTCTAGAGCATCATCAAGGAAATGGTTAACCAAAACCCTTGCCTTAATTCTGATTGTCTCGTTTGAGCTCATGCCTTGAGGGATCATGAACTTGTCGTGCTGCGTTGACGTTGGGTAGAGAGCAGGAGGGATGTTCGACCTCCATAGCTTCTGGCAGTGCAAAAAGATATCCAGATATTCCTCTGCGAGGTCTTTGGGGTTCTTCCTTGGCTCATGTTCTCTGTCTTCTGGGTCGCGGACGCTCGCTTTAGTAGATTCCCCCCTGAATCCTTGGGTCTTCTCCGCCTCCCTGTTTACACTCGCAAGCCTCCCAAGTTCCCCCTGAATGGCCGGTCCAAATCTAGAAAATGACTGCGAGGCACATTTAATAAGGAGACTGGCCCATCTTCTGTTCATGAGCCGGACTGCATCACCTCCTGGCCCAGCAGGGTCACCAAGAAGAATTGCCATCACAGGGCGTGGGTCCAGTTCTTGTCTGCTGACGTCGAAGTTCTTTGTGAGGTTCTTCACAATTGGTTCAAAGGTGGGCCAATAGTGTAAGATGGCCTTTTGCTGAGTCGGCGACAGAGTGTAATAGGCTCGGACGACTGCTTGAGGAAATGCCCACGGCGACGGGGCCGTTTTTAAAGTAGACTTCGGAGCCCATCTAACATCGTCGACACTCGTCCCGTTCAGGCCACCCAGAGTTCTTTTGGTCAGACCTCTCTTGCTATACCCGTACGGACGGGGGGCATCGTGGATAGAGCCGGCCGGGATCCCATATGGGGGCGCGTTGAAGGGTGGCCGGTAAGTGTGGGTACCAGGGAGTCTTGGGTGTGGCGGGGGTTTGATAGGTATCCCTTGTTCGAATGCCGGATTGATTTTAGGATCGGCCAGGAATTCGGTCATAGGTGGTAATGGAGGTTCACCTGGCATGCAAAGACCTAATGGGACGCAGTCGCAGTCCATCCATTCGCCCCAAAATATACTTCCAAGCAGGGGAGCTCTGGTTGCCTGGCCTAAAACCGGGCTGAAATCAGCGTTCTGGATCCTCCAGCAGCCAGGTTTGGCTCCTTGATTTGCTTTGGAGGTGTACGCGCCCATGGTGACAGCGTCGCCAGAAACTGTGATTGGTATAGGTATAATGATGGGTTCTCATCTGCGATGGCAGGGCCGTTGCTGCTCTTTTGTTTCCTCTAGTTGCTGGCAAGCTCTCATCAAAAATTTCCTCCCACATACCGAACAACTTACCCTAAAAATTATCCCTTTTGCGCAGCGACTGCCAAGATTCAGCCATGCTGCATCCAATAGGATACATCAGACCCATACCCATTGCACTCCAGAACCATAATTCGATGCGGGAGTTTTGAATAGTCTTTTGTCACTTGAACTTTAAGGTTGCATGCACCGGGCAGCTCGGTGGGCCTTAGTGATACTTAGAATCCGGTTTGAAGCTGAGATACAATGGAAATGATTCCGGCTCTGGTATATGTGGTAGTGAAGCAACTCTCATTTGTCGTTCGGCGCAACCAGTCAGCATGTCTTGTGTGCACCCCATAGAAAACTTGATAAGGAATTGCTCCATAATAGAGCCAGGCAGAAAATTTTAAGATGTCCTCATGAAACCTTTGGAAGAAAATTTCTACAAAGGCAGATTGATAAGGTATATTCGAATATGAACTAGGCCCATCAATATCACGAATCAATAGAAGTCTGCTGATGCAAGCCAGGCAAACTATCGGTTCGTTCTTAGCCTCTTGGCAAAATTTTGCTTCTCCCGGTACCCGTGACAGAAGAACCAACTGAAGTGCGGAGCAAAGGCGCCGGGATTAGAAAGTTATTCTCGAGACAGTCTTTGTGGCATTGGAGTGTCTAGCAAGAACGTCACAGCCTCACGCTAATACGAGGTTGTTCCAAGCAACGTGGGCTGTGCTTTTCGTTTCTTTTCTTTTTTTAATAAATCTAGACAAGGTACGTTTTTATAAGTGGAGGTGAGGTAACATCTTAACCATCCTATTTTTGTAACAAAGCATCCTCATAAGCTAGTGGCACGATTTGCCGTATTTTCGAAGTCGTATGTAGTTGTATGGAAGAGGAGCTAAGAATCCAGCAGCCATGGAAAGAAGCGCGGCTGCCCAGAATGCTGGGCTGTCGAACGATACCGCCCCCCCAGTTAGATAGTAATCTACTGCATTTTCGGCAAGTTCCATGGTTACCATAGAAATTAAACTCATCCCGACGGCCGTCTTCGCTGCTACGAGCCAGGGTAGTCTATCCCGACCGATGCGGAGAAGTACTGTCTCTAAGAGGATCGAAGTAGATATTCCGGAAGCCACTGCGAGTAGTCAGTGACGAGCACCTGATTCACCAACCAAGAGTTAATTACTTGAGATAGGCATGATGAATCCCATTCCAAGATCTGGGCAGTGTAACTGGAGAAGCCACATGGCTGTGAAATCTCCAAGCGTGCAACCAACGAGACACCGCAAGGTGTTGACCGAAGCACGGTTCCAGGTGATTCTTGAGTTCCAGAAAGAAGGTTCACGGAAAGAGGGTGTTTTTGGTTTCTGGCAGGGCGAAATTTTACTGCAAGGCTTTGTCTGTGCGCTTCTGCTCGATGAAGTGGCAAACGCCATCGTGCCATTGCGTACAATTGATCTGGGGTACAAAGACTGCGGCCGCAAGAGCCGTGGCCCACAAAGAAGGGCTCGGTTTGGGATCATGATGAAGGTGTAAGATCCGGCGCCAAAACTTGAATACATTCAGTTGGAAATACAACGAGTCGCGATTTTCATTGTGGCTTCGTGAATCCGCAAAATTCACGCTCGCCGAAATCGTAGCAATGACGTCACGTGATGCCATGTTGGCCAGCTGATTCTGGTAGCAGGTCTGTGCCTCAAAACACTCTTTTCCTAGAACTTACAATGAATTCACCCAACACGGGAGATTAGGCATAATATGGTTGTCATCAGTAGTTTGTGTGGAGGGACGTGGACAGGTGGTCTCGTTGGTGCTCTTATCTTCTTCTAGCCAAGGCTACCCCAAGGCTAGGCTGACCACTAATCATGTTGCTTTTGTGGGTCACTTGTCCGATGGGATTTTTTGATCAGGTTTTGTTTCTCTTTCTTTTTCCAAAGAACACAAAAGCTAATTTAACAGAGTTTATGAAGAGGCTTAACACACGAACGAAATTCCTCGCAATTTCAAAGTCGAGGGTATCACTTGTGCGACCTGGCCTAGCATTTACGAGCTTGAGAAAAAACGACGAGTTGCATGTTCGTGGGCTCCAGTCGCATTAACACGACAGATGTATAATGAAAAGAATTGCAATTGGGGTATTTATGTCGTTTATCCTAGTTGCTTTTTCTTGGCTAGCCATGGAGAATGATGGATGCATGGAAACGTCCCCCACAAGCCCACTTGTACGTTCTATCTCTTTTTTTGTTTTTCGCTCGTCCATAATCATAACTGTCAAGTGGCAATAGGCTCAACGCCAAGAAGACAAATCTAATCCTGGGTCAGACCCGACCACTGACGGATTCTTTCGAATATATTCATCAACCTCCTTGCATCGAGCCAACCATATTTGACCGGCATCTCGCTTCATAGCAATATGCTTCAACACAAACTCCATCGCCCCCAGCCTGTCAGGCTTATTTGTAAGAAATGGATGGAAGAGCACGGAGAGAAATTCCCCGGATTCAATAGCCTTGTCAATCTCTGCACAGTAACGCTGAGCTAGAACATCAGCGGACTGTGGTGTCTGTGAGTATTCTCCCTTCATCTTCCGCAGACCCGCAAATGACTCCATGTAGAAATATGCATCAACTGTCACCCATTTGAAGGGCAGTATTGTCAGTGCATCGCCCTCGGACCCAACATTGATGGTTGCTGCATGCTCTCCTGCGGGGCTGAGGTATTGCAGGCCAAACTCGCGACATAGATTGAGAGTAGTTGCACCCTTAATGATACCCCCAGGAGGGCGAAACCCACAATAGGGCTCACATTTTCCGCTATCAAGCCATTTCTTGATACCGTCTGGTCCGAAACTCCGCTCAAAGTTGGCCCTTTCCTCCTCTTCGTTCTTGAGCTTGACCCAGGCTTCGTGTTGCCATGCGTGCCATCCAATTTCGTGGCCAGCCGCAAAGACTTGGCTTAGAATCGAATCTTCATAGACGTTGGTATTCCAAGATTCGATAAAGTACGTAGCAGGAACTTGGTACTTTTTCAGCAGGGCCAGCATGTTGGGAAGCACTTGGGTGACAGAGTAGTGATGACCGACGGGTTCGGATTCTGGCCACAGTTTTCGATGCAAGTCGGCCGCCTCACCCATGTTGTCCATGGTGAAGGAAATGGCGGCGCGCGCTCCACCTGGCCATTTGCCTCTGGATGCCATATTGTCCACCATTGCTAAGGTGCTTGACTTGAATGATGTTTGGGATGGAGGACTGAGAGGGCAGGTGTCGGATATAATTTGCCTCGATGGAAGATTCGGCGATGACGTAGATCGCATTCGGGCAATTCTCGGAATGGGAGTAGTTGTACTTGTGGCCGAGGTTCGGTGTTAGGCGTGATGACATGGCGTATGCATGAGGGGTGAGGGGAAGAGGCTCGCGGGGAAAATGCTCGGTAGTTAGTTCACGAATTTGATTCTCTATACCCGACAGCAAAGCACGAATTTCGCGACGGCAGAGTTGAATATATAAACGGCAGCCCCACGTATTAATCTTTTGTAAATCATCTCGCAGAATAAGCTCCAAGACGTCATCTTGGTGACTCAAGTAGTCAATTCAATCATGTCTCGCTGTCTACCACCTGCCTCCGGCCCCCCTCCTATGAAGGATCTTACCACAGGTAATATCACAGAAAATGTCAAAATATTGAACAATCAATGTTCGAACCCAAGGATACGATATATCTTTGATCGCCTGGTAACCCATCTCCATGACTTTGCTCGCGAGGCACGTTTGTCCACCGAAGAGTGGCAAGCAGGCATCGAGTTTCTGACGGCGGCCGGCCAAATCAGCGATGATCGTCGCGCTGAGTTGATACTTCTCTCCGATGTCCTTGGTTTCAGTTTATTAGTTGATGCGATAAATCACCCACGTCCACCAAACGCGACCGAAGGAACAGTATTAGGCCCGTTTCACACTCACGACGCACCTGTGGCCGACAGCGGCTATGTGCTTCATGAGGATCCAGAAGCTCCTAGACTTCTGGTGATTGGATCCATAAAAGATATGCGTGGCAAAGCAATCGCCGGCGTCACTTGCGATGTGTGGGAAGGAGATGCCTATGGATTTTACGATGTTCAAAATCCAAACAGAACGCACCCTGACGGCCGTGCTGTGCTCAAAAGCGACAAAGATGGTGTTTTTTATTTTACTGCGGTGGTTCCCGTGCCCTATCCAATTCCAATGGATGGCCCTGTTGGTCAAATGCTCACTCTCCTCAATCGTCACCCAAATAGACCTGGGCATATACATTTCATGCTACAGAAGGATGGATATGATACGCTTATCACCGCGCTTTACCCACGAGGTGATCCGTATGAGTCCTCAGATCCAGTCTTCGGCGTTAAAGAGAGCCTGGTCATTGACTTCGGGACAGTTGATGAGAATACATCTAAGAAATATAACGCTCCTGTCGGGATGAAATTGGCAAAGTATGATTTCGTGCTTATGGAGGATCAAGAGGCCCTTCTCCTTCGCGAGAAAAACTCAAGAGAGGCATTGCAGAAGTTGGGAATGTCTATAGATATTGTCCATGGATTACCAGTCCCGAGCGTTGACTGAACCACTGAGTGCGCAATATTCAAGCGATGGATAGGATTCTCAAAGGTCTAAAGAACAGGAGGGGGGGATAGGGATTGATATCAAGATTACTTCATCATGCCTGGTTCTGATAATGGGAAACTTGGATGACAAAGAACTGCTTACCATGCTTCCTCTTATTCTCTAACCGCAGTTGCTGTCAGCTTTCTGTGAGGCGACCGTGATTGACACATGACACCCTCAGGTGTTAAGCTAGCTTATTGAGCGCCAAGAAAAGACTGGCATTTTGAGTATCCATTTAACTGAATACCTGAATCAAGACTAACTCTATTTGAGAGACAGCGGGATTCTTTTACGACTCACTGGGCGATGCTCCAGAGCCTCACGATGACTCATCCAAATTCGACCCGAAGCTGAGTGGGATGGAAATCGCTAAATTTAGTACTATGAATGATGATGGGCTTTGCTGAGGTTCGCGGTGTAGCATCTCGCGGAGTATTCACCTTCACTACCAATTCAGCTTCCCTAATTCGGCTTACGTGGGAAGAAGTGCGGCGCCTTACGGCATTAGCATAACTTTATTTGGGCATGGCGCACGGACCAGGGCGTCACAGGGAAGTCCACCGACTCACCAACATGCCTTGTTCCGTGTCTCAGTTCCAATTGGCCCATGGGTATGCCTTCTATGGACTATTGTCTAATAAGGATGAATCGCCTGAGCGCTATCAATTTCTACGTGTCCTGAAGGGGAGAATAGGCTTGTGAAGCGGCCCTGTTTCTCGGTGCTCTCTACACAACGCTTCGCGGTCGCAGTCGGTCTCGCCCCAGGGATGTAGCAGGATTATTGCTTCCTCCAAGCACTCCCACATCTTGTCACACCCGGATATCATCGCTGCAGGCACGCCATTGTATGCTTAGTCCCCACCCGCCGCCAGCCTCCAGTAAAAAAATAACTCATCTCTGCCCATCTTGTAAGACTAACTCTCCGTCATGAGGCTTGGTCCTCCTGCCCCATCTTACCCCGCCTGTGTTTTTCGCACGTGGTCACAATTTTGAGATGAGTAGAGAACTGGACAACGGAATTCATGCATGAATTATGTCGGATGGCGGGCTCACAAGCGATGCAATGCTTCGCCAGATCCTCTGCTGGATTTCTACTTAACCAAAGTCCTAGAGCATCACTCTCCGAGATCTATATCCAGACTCGCTCCAAAGGGTAGATCGCAAGTCCCCGGGCCCACTGTCCCACCCCTCCAAGTCCGTCCGTCCAGCCACATCTTGTGTTCCCCATCCTACTTCAACCCCTCACTTGTATCAGCCGATCTGCTGCTCCCGTCCAGTTCATCTATTGATTCCTGTAGAAAATCCACAGCCATGGCTAGCAATCGACCCCTTACTGACTTCAAGTGTCTTACCTTTGACTGCTACGGAACCCTCGTCGACTGGGAGGGCGGCATTTACACTGCCCTTGGCCCTTTGACCAAGCAAATCCCCGAGTCTCATTCTCTTTACAACAACCGGCCCGCCACCTTGAAGGCCTTTATCAAGCACGAGACCGCCGTTCAAATTGCGCAGCCCACCGCGCTTTACAGCAAAGTCTTGGCCGCCGCTTACACCAATTTTGCCGCCGAGCTAGGTGTCTCAACCGATGAGCAGGATGCCGCTCGATTCGGTGCCGGTGTCGGAGACTGGCCCGTGTTTCCAGACACCATTGACGCTTTGCAACGCCTGAAGAAGCACTTCAAACTCGTCATTCTCTCCAATGTGGACAAGGAATCATTCGACCGTACTCTGGCTAAGCAATTTGTCGGCATCAAGTTCGACGCCATCTATATCGCTGAAGAGATCGGCTCGTACAAGCCTGACCTGCGAAACTTCCAGTACCTCATTGAACACTGCGAAAAGGACCTGGGAGTGGAGAAGAAGGATATCATCCACACCGCCCAGAGCCTGTTCCATGACCAAGTCCCAGCCACCACAATCGGTCTTACATGCGCCTGGATTGAGCGTGGAGAGGATGTCGAGTCCGTCATGGGAGGAAACCTAGAGGAGCTCGGAGACAAAGTGAAGCTATCATGGCGCTACAAGAACATGGGCGCTTTTGCAGATGCTTTTGAGCAAGGGGCTTAAAGCACCTGTGACGGCGCAAGCTTGAGTCGGAATACTGAGCCTGTTTACTTCCAAGCGCAGAGCTAGTGGAATACCCTGTCACCTCTATAATCTAAGATATAGTAGATAGGACCTACATTAATTGGTCTGATGGGATGCTGGGATGCTGGGATGCTGGGATGCTGGCCACTGGAATACTCATGAAAGCGGTTCTCAAAAGGTCAGCTATTGGCCGCGAGAAGGTACCGTGGGCCGTGTTTATAGAATAACTAAAATAAATAAAACATGGCGTGGCCATATATAAATCTTACTGGCCGTGGTTTCATGGAGGGGTTTGTGCCTTGGTCTCCATATCCCTAAAGCCACCATCTTAGGCATCTGTGGTGCCTTCCTGTAGCAGCTAGTTGATAGACTCAACAATGATGGTCCCTCAACTATCATTGGAACGTGATGTGATAGCAAAACAAGCGCAGAATGTGGATAAAATATTTGTCAATTATCAGCCCAGATCGATATGAGACTAAACAATAACAAACTGGTGTGCTGCACGTCGTAAGGCTATACGACCGGGACCTATGAATAGATCAAAAGCGCACATGTGTGGTTTTTCTCGACTTGACAGGGACGCAGTTAATAAACTGAGTTTTTGGCAATTTGCTACTTTAGAGAATATAAGAACGCGTTTCCTAATTTGTTTATTCTGATTAAAAAGCAAACAGCTAGCTCAACTAGGTCCCTGACCTAGGAGGCCCAAGACAACTGGTTGTCATAGAGACAGGTGGCCTCAATAATGCGGCCTGTACCTTTCAACTAGCTCTTCCTGGGCCCCAGGCAAGCGCTAGGCAGAACGACTTGATGGTGCTCTCGTGAAGGGTTTATGGAAAGCCCTATTTCATTCAACCGAATAGTTAAGTCCGCTTTCCAATCAACAGGAAATGGGGGAGCAAGACGGGAAAGGCAATCAAGGGTATTGAATAAACCAGAAACAAATAAAGAAGTAAAACACCACCAATAAAATTAAAGCCATTGCAGATAGAAGTCCTAAAATAGTAATGTGCTGGATTCACACTGTTACGGCTTGCTTAGCCGAGCGGCTGTCACCGCGTCCAAGGGCTCTTGACTTTGAGTCTTGCCATGCGCCATGACAGCTGGCGTACAACTGTTTTGACTCCTACATTGCCCCATGGCTGGTCTTGCATAGCAATCATAGATGTGATATCCATCTTGTTCGGAAGTAACAGCTCAAGGCGTGATGTTTGATCCAGTTACATTTTAGTAGGGACTGCGAATCTTAGCCACCGAGCCATCGCTATTGCAGTTTTCCTTGACTTATATATAACTTCTATGTTACAAATATCGGCATTCTATACATGCAAAGTCTAATACGCTTTCAGATACAGGCCGAACCAACCAAGTCCTTTGCTCTCGTTTCGAAAACATCCCAAAACCTTAGTGCTTTAACGTCATGTACCAAATAACCTTCTGCTAAATCGAAACTTTCGTGCTGGTAATGTTCATTTTATTCATCATCTTCATCCTCGTCTGAGGAAAAGTCGAAGACCTCTACTGCACCGGCAGCCGGTCGCCTCCTCTCCTCAGCGCGAGCCTTGGCAAGCTCCTTTAGAACTTTACGCTGCGTCTTTCCAGCAGCTGTCTTAGCGATGGCATCAACAAACTCGATACCACCAGCAAGGCGCTTGTGCTGAGCAAACTCTTTGTTCACGTATTCATTCAGCTCTTCTTTTAACGCGGCATCATTTTCGCCCTTGAATGCCGCAGCCTTAACGATAAAAGCCACGGGAAGCTCTCCAGCGGCATCATCGGGGATGGGTACCACGGCGGCATCGCTGACCTTGGGATGTCGCAGAAGGAAATGCTCCAGCTCTGCGGGGGATACTTGTAGACCCTATGATGGATTAGTATTTCACAAAGATTGTATTTGAGACATAACTCACTCTGACTTTGATCAACTCCTTGATACGGTCAATGATGAAGAGATGATCATGACCAGCGGGACTCTGCCTAAATTCAGACAAGTCACCCGTTTTCATCCAGCCATCCTCAGTGTACATGGCCTTAGTCTCGGCGTCGTTGTCAAGGTATCCGAGGAAGAGAGTAGGCGAGCGAACGAGCAGCTCACCAGGCTTTCCATACTCTGTAATCTCGCGGCCCTCGTCATCGATCAGGCGGCCTTCGCAACCTGGAAGAAGATGGCCGCAGGTGCCAAAAATGTGGTCAATTGGGTTTCCAAGAGTAACGGCTACTGTGGTTTCCGTCAAGCCGTATCCCTGAATAAGATCGCAGCCAGAGACAAGCTTGTCAAAAGCATTGGCAACCTCCTTGGACAGGCTGGATGCGCCAACGACTGCAGCGTTGACGTGGCTCAAATCATACTTGGCCACAAGACTTGGAGCCTTCATCATGGCAGCAATCAGCGGGGGAACCTATTGTACAGAGGTTAGCCAACGGCACATAAACAAGACGAGTACAGTCAGTACTTACCAACCAGAGACGTCCAATGCGGTAGTCGTGAATCGTTTTCAGGGTTTCCTCTAGATCAAACCTGGGCAAGACAACAACACCATCTCCTCTGTAGAGGCCAACCTGGGAAACACCAATTAGACCCAAGTTATGGCTGGTTGGGAGCACTCCAAGGGCAAATTCTGGCCCAGTCTTTTTGTAAGTAGCATCAGAAGTACAACACTGCAGAATCATGGCGATGACATTCTTGTGAGACACCTTTGCATTTTTCTAGTGGAATATTAGCACTTGTGCCAAGGTTTTGAACGAATAGAGACATACTGGAAGACCGGAAGTGCCACTGGAGCAACAAAGGAAAGCAGTCTGGCGAGCGCCTTGGCCCTCGGTCCAGGCTAGCGGTTCCAGAGGAGGCAGCTGACGGCCCTCCTGGATGAGCTGATCCACAGTTGGAACTCCAGGAGGGTTTGCAGCGCCTTCCAAAATTTTCGAGGGCAGTTCAAGCAGGAAGATATTTTCCTTGGGGACACCAGCCTCAGCAGCAGCCTCTAGAGCCTTCTTGAGAAGAGGCAGGCAAGTGAACAAAGCTTTGCAGCCAACTCGCTTCAGTTGGTGGCTCAGCTCAGGCACAGAATAAGCCGCATTGATAGAGTTGGAAACACCATTAATGCGTTGAGTAGCCCATGCCGTTGTCAAGTTGTCAATCTACAGTGGCTGTTAGTATGTTGGCTGTGTAATAGCGAGAGGTTGGTGCATACCGTGTTGAGACTGTAAATACAGGTAATTTTGTCAAGTTCATCACCCTCATTGACTTTCCATCGAAGTCTCTTTGCGAGAGCACGGGCTAGAAATTCGATGCGGTCTTTCACCTCGATCGCGGAGTAGGCTCTGCCGGAGATACCACAAGTGAATGGAGGCTTGGAAGTGGCAAGGGGGTGGCGCCCCAGTTTTTCACTGTCGCCAAACAGGAATTCATGGACCGGCAGTGTCTCTGGTGGAGAGAATGGGAGCTGGGGGATATAGGAAGGGGGCTTGAACGTCATGATGCTGGGTTTTGGTCGCACAGTTTGGTGATTCTACAGAACTCTACAATCAGCTCGGGATGGTCTCGGCACCGTGGTTTTATTGGCACCAATTATTACACGTGTGGCCGTGCTTACAGTGCAATGTATTATAGATCCCCGACCCTCCCGCCTTCGCACTCCCTTGACACCCTTACGTAGCACGTGTGAGCCCACCTGACAGCATCTTGCCCAGAGGCACAAACCTTGCACCAGTAATAAGTTTAGGGAAGCAAAGCGGCACCCGCAATCTGAAACAGAACCCTGATTGCTTATACAGGACCTAGCAGATTCCCTGAACAAGTGTAATACACTGGGCGATTGATACTTTGGCTAGCCCATGCGTTTTTTAGATGCATTCTTTCTTTCTTCTTTCTTTCCTTTTTTGTCTTTTCATAAGCATCTTATTTACTCTCCCACTTGACTCATCGTACTAGGCTAATACGACACTGCCACAGCTTCCAGAGACCCCAAACAAGATATTGATATGAATACCTCAGTATTTCTTGTGGCGCAAACATCAGATTGAAGATTAAGGATACGAGGAAGCTAGAGGGTGTTCATGATCAATGTACCCCTTCACTTACGTGAAGATCATATCTGACGTAAGTGAAAAAGGTCAAAGCGCGAGCATTTAAACGTCTAGGGCAGGTCAGACACCCCAAACTTCGGAGGTGTGCCCGTGTGGGCCATGTAATTTCCCTGCAGACAATCCCTGTCGCGAATTAGCATTCTTCTAGAACAAATGGATTTAGGCGTCATCGAATGCTTGAGCCTTGAGTAACCTCAGCAGAGCAAGGACCGCTGCTGCTAAACGCCAGAGTCCTATCGTCAAATCTACGCTCAGGCTTCCTCTTTCTCTGATGTGTGCGATCCGGAGATTTATTTCTGCCCTTCATGTTTGCATTGGTGGGAAGTGTTGAAAAATAAAAATTAAGAAACGGCCGGACGTACTCAGTACTGCTAGTCAGTAAATCACATCCGTTATTATAACCAAAGAAGAAAAAAAAAGAGCTAGCTTTAGCGGTCTGAAGCCTGGCCAATTTGCAGTGTGCAGGTTTTGATCGAGTCATCATTGTGCGGTACAATGCAAATGCCCTCGAGCTCTTGATCGAGGTTAAATAATCGTTCCTCTCTACACTGGTTTAGTATCACCGCTTGATCATCAGCCTAGCTTACGTGAGTAAACACTTCGATTAGAGGGTACTTTACTTGATACTATCATTGAGTTTCGGGATGATTATGCCTCCGGGTTTTGATGCTTGTCATGACGCGGTGGCGACAGTAACAGTGACAACAGTAGACCTGTGACCGAGCTGATCGGCTGAAAGCTCTTAATCAGCGATATTCTCACACCGAAGTGAAGTGCCCTGCAATCCATTTTCCACATTGGCATTTTATCTTCCCAATGACGAGACTCGCAATGATTCTATCGAAGTTTACTCAATATGTTCCAGGTATGGCTAGGACAGACTATTCATTGTCCTTCAACACTGATGCATACCTTCTCGGCGTGGAGGTGCCAACTCCTTTGCACAATATATGCTCTCGGCGAGATTATCGTGCGGTAAGAGAGTAAACTGTGTCAATTTCTCATTGTTAGTGAGCTCATTCCCTAGCTGACCGAGAAGTGTGACGTTCTCCAGGCAGAGGTGTGATGGAGCTTCCGCAACTTCACGTCATACTTATGCATCAATCATGATGTTTCAAACGAAGAATTTTGGGCGGTGTTTCAATTATATTGGTGAAATGAGTTTCTTTGTCTTGCAATTTTCCGTGATCGCTATTCAACGTCAGGCCGGCAATAGCTAGCCAGTCAGGTGGAGATTGCAAAATGATAAATATCCACCTTAGCTCCAGAAAGACCAAATATAATACAAGGGAGGACTTTGAGACAGGGATATGTACCGCTAAATCCGTCCTCCATTTATCGAGCGACATATCCAGATACGTTGTTTGAGGTAAAAAGAAAGGTTATGCAACCAGGGTTTTACGGGCCTCTCGTTATCTCATGTGTATGTTCAAGGCCACAAATCATCTTGTTCTCAAGTGCCCCTTCCTACTCGGCCGGGAAAAGAATAGTAAAAAGGATAGAAGACAGTATGGCATTTATCCATGATAAGCTTTTCTCATGCCACTATGACTGGCAGCCATTCAGGTGCTATACGGTTTGTAGTTAATTGACTTTTGATTTCGATTTGTTCAAATTTCATGTTTTCTTCCTTATTTCAAGGTATCCATAATTTTTCCTATTTGTCAAATTTGGGGCATTGACTTCACAATATGCATGAACTGGTGGCTTTTGTTTCAGTGGGGTATACCACATTTCCTTCAATATCCCGTGGTTGAACTCGATTGATCAAGCCTGTATATAATTCTTGCTTCTATTATTCAAGATGCGGTACTATGATACTCATTATCATCTTAAACTTTAAAGATTCAGCCAAATTTTTGGCAGAAAGAAAGTGAATATTAACCAGTTGTCTTATTGGAGCGGAAAATCGCTATCAAGATGCCGATGTCTAGTAGAGTATACCAATTAGATCACCCCGCCCTCTCATTCCAGATGTTTGATTAGTATGATTTGAATAAACAGAAATGGTTTTTCTTCTTTGAAAGGTTGCAGCCACAGCTCTATGAAAACTAGAAGAGCGCAATGGCACTATGGCATCGGACTGAACAAAATCATTCAAGTTCAGCAACATACAATGTGGCTACTCAAAAGATACAAGGTCATGCGATATACTGCCTGTCTTATTTCATGCAACCTATTTTTTGGTTGTTCTCTGTGCCACATAATTCTTCCCTCTTCCAAAAAAAATTCATGCTTGTTCTTCATCCATGAAGACTACCCATGTGTTACTACATGCGGTGGCACAATCCAACTCGCTTAAGATTTCCCTGAAAAGAGAAAATGCTTCTCTTGGCATGTACCTTTAGCTGCATGCAAGTTTGAGGGATTTTTATGGATCACAGTTTCCTATTGATGCAGGTAGCGACGATCGAGGCACTAATAGCTGCACCAGCTCAAAGTGGTATCAACGTTTTCCAAGTGGGAATGACCGGAACGAGTTTGTCTTACCCCAGCACTGTGTCAGGATCATCTCGGGATTTGTTCCTATTGGAGATATTATCCGATAATATGCACGAGACTTTTCACCAAGACATGTCCTGCTGATGGCCCGAGACATGACTTAAACGAAGGTGACTTGGCTTGTTTTGAGGCTGAGGCTCATACTGGAGTCATGCCAAATCTAGACACAGCAAAGAGATAGAAAATATATACAGCTGGCTGCCTAGGGCTCCGTAGGGCTTCCGGAGCTGGCCGTAATCCGTACCTTAATTGATCCACCTCCTCGATATGGCCAGGATCCGATTTTATTAGGTTGCATATGAGACCAAGGTGCAAGAACCATGACTTTCTTCAGGGGAGTTAGACCTGAAACTCGGAATACAGCCAGCAAGTCAGATGGCGAACGATGAGCGTGAAAATTTAGGTGAAGGTCAATGGCTGGGATTTCTCAGCCTAGATGAGGGGAAGAGAAACCTGAAGTCACCAAGGGGAATGAAGTTTCTTTTAAACCAAAATTGTTGCTAAAACTAATGTAAATGCTCTACAAAGGACTTTTTAAGACTCTACAAAGCTTAATACCTTTTCTTTTTGCTTTTTCACACGGGACAAGACTCCATCGTGTTACATGTCGTTAATCATCAGAGCTCAAGGGCGGATGGTGTGTTGATCTTCTCCCATGGGGAATCTCAAGGAAAGAAACCAGTGCTCCAACCTTCAAAGCTTTCCTATCCTGCCCGTTCCAGGCCAGACAAGTGTGTATTTATTTTATTCGTTTCGGCAAACCGCTCACGTCTGCTCCATCTTCCGACCATTCTTTCTCAAACATATATACTTGGACCGAGGGAATGAGTTTGCTCACAGCTCAGGGGCGAAGATGGGAATCTCCATGGGAAGCCTCTTGTGGGGCTTAAGGGAGTCGATGGAGCTTGAGATGTGGCCGTCAACGACGGGCCTGCGGGTGAAGAAGATTAGCATGTCGCGGGTTGCCTCGCGCGTAGGGTCGATGGCATAGACGGGCGACAAGCTGTGCTTGTACTCGTGGTCAATAATGACCAGGGTGTCGAGGAAGTGGCGGTGGTGAGCACGAGCGCGAATGAGGGTTGTCTTGGTCTCGTCGACGGAGACGCCAGTCTTCTCGTCCATTTCGTGCATGTAAGTGACGGCGCTTCTGGGCTGCATGTTGTTGCAGCCGAGGTAGGTGGTCATGGTGTGGTCGACACCATCGCTGTGAACGCCCTCCAGCGCGGGCTCACCAAGAATCTGAGCGTTGGTGACGGTGCGCAGGTTGAACAGGGTGCACACCCACTTGTTGATGTCGTAGTTGAGCAGGTCGCGGGAGGCGGTGTTGACGCCGTGGATCACAGCAGCCTTGAAGACCATCAGGGCCTGGAAGGCCGTGTTGAGCTGGAGCTCATTCTCGACCTCGTCAAAGATGCGGACCTGGCCCGAGTCGTAGCGCTTGAAGTCTTCCTCGACAGAAAGGGCAAAGGGCTGGAACTCGAGGCGGCGGAGTTGCTTGGTGTCCATGTCGAGGCAGAAGCGGCCGTTCCTTGAGCGGCGGAAGGGCAGAGTAGGGTCCTTGTAGAGGCGGTCGCTCACCTCCTGGAGCCTGGTGAAATCCTCCTCGGTGGCACCGAGTCCACGGAGGATGGGCACCATCTCGGCGCCCTCGACGAAGACGTGGCGCTCAGTCAGGTAGCGCTTGCGGATCTTCATGACTTTAGCGATGGCCTCGTGATATTCGGGCTCCTGCTGCCTGGCAGCGATATTGAGCTGCGGACGCTGCTGCTGCTGCTGCTGTTGCTGCTGCTGCTGGGGCTGGAAGGCATCATGAACGGCAGGGGCCACGGCCTCGGCGGCGGCAGCATGTCGCAGCTGTGAAGTGACATTATACTGGCGTCTGGCAAAGTGACCAGTAAGGGCCATGGCCCTCGGGGAGCGCAGAGCGCTGGCGCAGGCAACGCTGGCGCGTCTCGCAGGAACAGAAAACATTATGAGTTGATGGTCGGGCGAGTTATTACTACAACTAGGTACTGATGGAGAAAGCCTCTGCCACTATGCGAAATCGGCAATCCACATCGGCCACGGCGACTATAAGAAAGAATATGGCCTCCCATCCGGGCGTCACGTGGGGGGCAGCAGAAACATGAGAAGAGGCAGGCCCCGAGAATGCCGAGATCGCTATGCCGAGATGCATGATCTGCAGGGCTCCTGTCATGACGTGAAGCCCCCGGGCTTGGCCGTGCGTGATTAGATCGTTCGATTTGCACCGATTATTGGCAGAGCCGGAGCAGAACAAAGAGAAAAACAGCAGCCCCGGGAGAGTGCTCACCTGGGCACAGCAGTGGAGTGTCGTAATAGCAGGATTCAGGGCCTGTGTTTCACAGTGGCCGCCCGCGAAGGACCAGTTACGTATTCCCTCAGCCAGTTGCCGTGGCCCAACTCGGCACGCCCACGGGGCTGTCAAACCGCCAAGGGTGTATTATCACATTGTCGCCTTGCACGTGCCGTGAGTCGTGCGGGGCTCGCTGCGAGGCGTGCGCGTATCGGCCCGTTGCTATCAGATCTTACACGGGGGCCAACCATGGCTGCTCAGCAGGCCGTCCCTGGCTGTATTTTCGGTAATCTTATCGTATTGCCTCTGGGCGCCACCCCGGCCGGGAACCGCAGGCGTGTCCATAGCGGAGCTGCCCCAACTTTTGGCGAGCCTGCCCTCGTCCGTAGCGGTCTAGTGCCCGGCGCCTACTGCGTCAATTGCAAAATCGGGAAGCCACACTGCTCTTGGCACCGCAATGCGCCACTGCTGTTATACGTACGGTGGCCCTGGGGTATTATGCCGCTCTGCTACGTATTACACGCTAGCTCTTCCGACAGTGTAATCGGCTTATGCCAGCCACCGGGTTGCGAGCGTTTCCATCAATCATAGGCCCTTGCGTCGTTGTAATATGGGCATTCTCTCGTCGCACATGACGACTCGCCATTCTCGGGCTTGTGCCATGGCGGATTAGACCGGGCCGGCTCTTTCAACCTTGGCTCGAGAACAAGGTTTGGCGAAGACAGGTGCGTGGGGGAGGACCGTTTACTGCCCGCCAGTTGTCCTGTAATTCTAAAGCAACAGCCCATGAGGACCGACCGTTTCTTTTCCAAAAAAAAAAAAGAAAAAAAAAAAAGGCCGTATCAACTGCATCGTCCATTCTCCACCGCATCTATCCAATATCCATATACTCTGCTTAACTTATGGGTGTTGCAATGCTTTCAATTTGCACGAGGGTCTCAGAAGTACAGCGCCTCGGTTTACATGACGGCATCAACAATGCCCGCTCGGCTTTCTTCACTGTTCGGAAATATAGTGGCTACAGCGGTGAGCCTGCTGCGCTTCAGTGACTTTGGCGCCAAAGTTTCAAAGCAATCATGTGCGCCTCGCACCCCGGCCCTGTAGGTCGCTGAAGCTTCAGAGGATAAGGCGCTGAAATTCAGAGGGGCGAGCACTGAAGCCTGCTGGCATTCTGGCCGGGCGGAGGCATACCCCACTTGCTGATGGGCGATCCTGTTCCGCTAAACCAAGACGAGATGCGAGTCCTACCTAATGCCCCTCATTTTCAGCAGCACGTCTTACAGCCCCGCCTCCTGCAATACTAGCTCGCATGACATAGCTAGCTGATTGCCTCGTACAGGGGCGACTAGAATTTTTACTTTGGCCGGGCGTAAAAAGCAAAAAAAAAAAAGTATGGGCGACTAAAAAAAGAGAGCGAAGCCAACAGCGACCTTCCTTCTAAATCCTTCGCACCAAAGAATTTAAACTTCGTTACGGCATGGTATGGGACCCATCGTATTCGTTTCTGCGGCGATGACTCCGGTCCGGAGCGGCTTGAGGAAAATAAAGCGAGCAAAAGGAGCAAAGGGAGCGAAGGGAGCGAAAGGAATGAGACGACGACGGCATCGGCTTTTCATAGAGCGACGTTTACGATGGCATATCCACCGGAACCCTCGCCGAAAGTGCGGCGAGTTAGGAAATCGTAATACCAAGCCCCTTTTTTCCCTCTTATTTTCATTATTATTATTATTATTGTTGTTCCTGTTGTTGTTGTTGTTTTTTAAATGCTACCCTTCCACGCTTTGCTGCTGCATCCCGCATCCTTCATAAAGCCACACCGCAACTCCGAAGGCCGATTGCCATAGCTTGGCAAGTTTAGGAAGGCAAATGGAGACAGGTTACAAGCTTCTAGGGCATTTCATTGGATGAGTTATTTTCGCCCGATCTTGAAGAGTCGTGGAACATGTTGTAATTGGTGATGGCATCAACAAGCGTCACGGTGTACGACTGAGAGGCCCAACAAGCATATCGGCCCGACGTGTTGGTCCGGCTCGAGATGGCGCAATCAAGAAGCCAATTGAGAAACAAGATGCCCTAAAAAGAAAAAAGGAAGAGAAAAAAAAAACCATCTGTTGGTGTCTATCCCAAGTTGACGGGACATGTGGACGAAAACCAGCATGAGTAGCCTCATGGCAACCTGGATGGTACCGGTCTTCGGCTTAAAGCTCGGGGGTAGCAAGAAGCCAAGGCTACTCCCTGTATAGTGATTGCATCGGGATTTTCGGGACGGAATGGGCAATCAATTGGGAAACGCATGTCAGTAACTTGCAGTAGTCGTTCCATTTACTGTTACAACTCGGCTGAGTGGCGCCCTCCGCTCCGCATCGCACCGCTCCGCAACACCTTGTTTCGCCTTGTATCGCCCTTGACCTGCGTCGTGTTGTGTCCCCCATGCATTGCCGGCAACGCTGACCGGGATGGCTCACGCATAAGACTTACTTGATTTTTTTCAGTGGGGCGCCGAATGACTGACACATCCACATCTTCCGCCTAGACCGCCACTGGTAGCGCCTGACGAGTCCAATAAGCCATCCAAGCTCATTGGTCTTCACGGGCATGGAGCAGCGGCTCTTGCAGCATTGGTGCGGCCCAAGGTCCTCCTCCCGCCCATTGTTGGTCAATGATAATCAGAGGGGTACTCGGAGCCCCTCCACCTTGGTTCCAGAATTGCTTGTAGAGACATCTCTTCCTACCTCCCTGCCCAAACTCCTTTACCCAGCCCAGTCCGCTCTAGACTACACCCGCAAAAATGGCGCCTTCGGCTACCGTTCCAGAGACTCAATCCCAGGAGAAGCTCACCAAGCTTCCCGTGAACGCGGAGGTGGAGGAGGAGGAGATGGAATGCCAGTTGGCCAGCCTCAGCCACGGCCCCAACCCTCTCACAGGTGCGAATTGCGTCGCCGGGGTGTCAATTGATTGACCAGAGTCAGATGTGCTGACGTATTGAAACTTGTCGGCCAGGTATCCCCAAGTTTGTCTCGTTCCAGGAGCACCGCGAACACATCATTCTACACATGGCCGCCGTCTTCCGCAACTGGGCACGCGTCGGCTACATTGAGGGCATCTCTGGCCACATCAGTGTGCGCGACCCCGAATTCCCCGACTGCATCTGGATGAACCCCATTGGCAAGCACTTTGGCCTGATGAACGCCAGCGACATGGTGTGCCTTGAGATTGCCACTGGAAGGATTGTCGGCGGTAACAAGGTGAGTTGAGGCGAAACCCACCACCCCCACTTCTGTAGTCTGGGGAGATGAAACTTTGTTGGCCAGGCTAGTGAGAGACTCACACGTTTCGTTGCAGGTTCGTCCCGTGAACAAGCCTGGCTTCTTCATCCATTCCGAGATGCACAAGGCCCGTCATGATATCCATGCCATCTGCCACGCCCACACCATCGCCGGGCGTGCCTGGACCGCCTTTGGAAAGCCACTGGACATGATCACACAGGATGTGTGTGACTTGTACGGCACCATTGCCGTCATGAACGAATACGGTGGCATCGTAGCTGCCGACGAGGAGGGCAGGCGGATCGCTCGTGCCCTCGGTCCCAAGGCTAAGGCTGCCTTGCTGCTTAACCACGGTCTCATCACCGTCGGCAACACTGTTGACGAGGCCTCGTTTCTGCTCGGCCTGGTCGAGCGCAGCTGTGAAATCCAGCTCAAGGTTGAAGCTGCATGTGCTGGTAACCCCGAGCTCAAGAAGGTGCTGATCCCTGATGAGCTCTGTGAGTTCAATTACAGAATGGCCGGTGAGAAGAACTGGCTCTATGTTGAGGCCCAGAACGACATTGAGTATGAGATTGTGATGGCTGGTGACGTGATCAAGACTGGTATCGAGAATATGAGGGTGGACAGCCTGTAAAAAATTATATTTATTAACACATAGCGAGGAAGAAAAACGCGGATTTTGATATTTAAAGTCTTGAACTTGCCTATTTTGCATCAGCACTTTCCACACTGCTCAGCCATATGCAATAAAAATATCTTATTAGAAATGCTCATGACATGTCTCGATGAAAGTTCAAGATATCAACTAAGCTATCCAACATATATTATTTCCTTCTCAAGGCCGCCTTGTCTAGATAAATGAGTTGCGCGCCATAATTCCACATTCCCGGTGCTAACGGCTATGTGTCCCTACTGCTCGCTGATTTACTGGATGATAAAACTAGGGTTTGGCCTTTTCTTCTTCTTTAGGTATATCTAGCATTGGCTTCCCAGTTTTATTTACAGTGTTTTAAACCTGTCTTGTCGGTACATCACCTTGCTTTCATTAGTGATGCTAAGAAAAAGACAAACAGCTTGCCCAACCAGAATAGCGCCTCAAGACCTGTAAGACGACCGGGTTGAATTTAAACGGGCAGCCTCGGCAACGCGACCCCATGCCCTATATGTATCTATCTCTCTTTAGCCATGGGTTGATCTAGGCAGGACAAGAAACATAGACTTAGGTCTGCCTTCCTTCGACCGGCTGTGGCGCTTGCTGTGGGTTGGGCTAAAAGATGGTCACAAACAAACACAAGTCAGTTGAGTCCGGTGGATGTATAGAACTTGACCTTCTCATTGGCATATTGCAACGACACCGGATTGGTCTCAGTAGGGGAGTCACGAGTGAATACAAAGGCGCTAAAATTGGAGTGAAAAGGATAGAGGATGGGGTTTCAATAGTCATCATTTTGATCCTGATAGAGTCAACACGTTGCGTGAGATGCTGCAGAAGTAGTGGTTGTAGGCCAAATCATCAACACATTTCTTAGGAAACACATTTGCAAGTTCCTCCAAGGCTGAATTCACACAAAATTCATAAAAGTATCTCTGCATTTGCAAAAACGTGAACAAATAAATAATTGTTCCACGAGCCAAAGTACCAACACGATTCAGATATTTGTCCATTCGCAAGCACAAGTTGCTTCGACCCAGGGTTCCCTCAGAAAGACTTGTTAGTCCTGCGAAACATGTTGAATTGAGGGCAAGGTGTGGGAAGAAAGAAGCTGTCATCATGTCCTCCGTGACGCCGCCTTTAAGGTGCATTCAAGAGTAGGAAACTTCGAGCAAATACATGTGTTAAAATAAGAGAGGTTCCATATGTAGACTACTCCTAACTAATGAATGGGCAAGTATAATGGATGTTATCACTGCAATGGCGTAAATCTTGACGAGCAAGGGCTCAATCGGGCGATTGCCAGCGTCCAGTAGAGCCGCTTGTCCATCGCAGCCATAGTCTCAAAATCATGAAGAAAGCAGCCGAAAACTTTGATTAAATCAACGGCTACTTATTCAACTGCCTTAACTGGTATGTGATGAGGAGTGCCTACCCAGTCTCGAGCAAAAGTTGCTGCAGTAAGGGCCACCATTGTTGGGTAAGCGATCATGATTAAAAGAGGACGACAACATTATAGCGTGTTCATTTACAACTCCCGCAAATAATCAGTTACTATATCGGGAGAGGAATTTAGAGGTTCCGGGGTGTAGAATTTGATGGATGCGGCCAGTCTCAACGTGCAACTCAACCTACAATAGTATTCATCAGTCCAATCTGGAAGGGAAAGGCGGAAAGGGAGGTATCGCCTAGGACAATGAATCATCCTGAGTTGAATACGAGGATATCAACTAGACATTTCAAAGCCGTATGTATATCCACGGCTGTAGGGTTGGGCGAAAGTTTGGCTACTGAAATGGTGGCTAGCCTCGATTACTAGCTGCTCGGGGGATAGGTCGCGGGGCAAGTTTATGCGGGCGGCCCAAAAACGACCCCTGGTGGTGGACGTCCTGGCCAAGATGAAAAGGGCCTTGAGCGCGCTGAAAAATGGAAGATGCTGGGTGAGTGTATTACTAACTAGCAGGCCAAAGTTTTGAGCCGGGACGCCAGGCGGAAGGTTCAGGCGTTTTCGTGCTGGTGAGTTTACGTAAATTAGGGGCACTATTATGTGTGACTGTGCTCGAGGACATCCTGGAGCCAGAGGCTGCCGGAATATTACGCAAGTGCGCCCTGTGCCACCTGGCAGCGCAGCCCAGGGCCAGCACCGACAAAAACGTGCTGGCAGCGCAGCCCGAGCCGTATTTACAGCGCCCCTGCCCACTGACAGCTTTCGTTTTGGCATGGATTGCCGTTGACGCAGGCCCGATTCCCCCCCAAACCACAGCGCCCCATGTCGTTCCCTGGGCTCAAGACCAACGGCCACACGCCGGTGCTGAGGCGAGCCGACGATGTCGACGAGCTTGTCGACGCCGTCAAGGCGCTCATCGTGCCCTACATCCGCGCCGCCGATGAAGCTGCTCCGCACAAGCTCAACGGAGGCGGTGAGTATGGCACCCCCAGCAACGTGCTGGTGGAAAAGCTCGACCCGGCCGAGCTCGTTGAGCGCATGAACTTTTCGCTGCCGCTCCAGGAGGGCGGCGGCAAAGAAGGCCTGCTGGACCTCGTCCGCAGCCTGCTGCGCTACAGCGTCAACACCTGGGACCAGGGCTACCTCGACAAGCTGTGCGCCAGCACCGACGCCGTGGGCGTCGTGTCCGAGATGCTTCTGGCCGTCCTCAACACCAACTCGCACGTCTACCAGGTCTCGCCGGCCCTGACCGTGGTGGAAAAGACCACCGCCCGCACCTTTGCGTCCTTCTTTGGCCTGACCGGCCCCCGCGCTGGCGGCATCACCTGCCAGGGCGGCAGCTCATCCAACTTCACATCACTGGTTTCGGCCCGTGGCTACCTCTACCCGGAGACGAGGTCCGAGGGCAATGCCAACTACCGGTTCGCCGTCTTCACCAGCTGCCAGGGGCATTACTCGATCCAGAAGGCCGCCCTGGCAGCGGGCATGGGCGTGAACAGCGTGGTGGCAGTCCCCTCCCACCCCGATGGGCGAATGGATGTTGCCGCCCTGCGAGAGCTCGTCCTCCAGGCCAAGGCCGATGGCCGAACGCCTCTGTACGTGAACGCCACGGCCGGAACCACCGTTTTCGGTGCCTACGACCCAATTGTTGAAATCAACCACGTTTGCAAGGAATTCGGCATGTGGCTGCATGTCGATGCCTCCTGGGGCGGCGCCGCCATCTTCTCAGCCAAGCACAAGCACAAGCTCGCCGGCACACACCTTGCAGACACATTGACCATTAACCCGCACAAGATGCTCAACGTGCCAGCAACCTGCTCGTTCCTGCTGACACGCGACACAAGCCTGCTGCACCAGGCCAACACGCTGCCCGCCGGCTACTTGTTTCACAACAACGAGTCGAGCGAGGACGTTTGGGACATGGCCGACCTGACGCTCCAGTGCGGCCGTCGCGCCGACAGCATGAAGCTCGCCCTGTCCTGGACCTACTACGGTGCCGCCGGCTTCGGTCGCGCCGCCGACAACGCCTTCAACACGGCCGCCCACCTAGCCAACGTCGTCCAGAACCACCCCGACTTTAAGCTTGTGTCGAGCAACCCTCCGCCCTGCCTCCAGGTCTGCTTCTACTACGCCCCCGGCGGGCAGATGTGCAAGACCAGGGAAGAGAATACCCAGCGCACCAAGGACCTGGTGCACAAGATTGCCAAGCGTGGCTTCATGATTGACTATGCTCCCGGCGACGAGGGGAGCTTCTTCCGAGTCGCCGTCAACTGGCAGACGCTCGCCGAGACTGCCGAGGGCATCATTGTTGCCCTCGACCAGCTCGGAAGGGAGTCTGTCAATGTTTGAAGACAAGACACAAAACCCCCCCACCATCAACTAGACTTGATTGCGTCGACTTTTGCGAGCGCGATTTTGATGTAAATATTAAACAGGCACGAGATGCCTGCTGATGAAGGTTGTTCATACTTACAGGATATAACGAGGCAAATGGTATAGGATTCTAGATGCAAACGGGTCATGCTGTATACATAAATTTTTACATCCATTTATATAGACTAGAAATTTAGACTCGATGGTAGCTCGCACATCTCGGCCGCCACATTGACTGGCCACTTTGACCAGTTGTTTGGGTGTAATTTAGCTCAAGCCAATCGAAACGGACTAAACGAATTGACTCTGAAGGTTTGGCTGGGATTTAATTTGTGATTTGTTTCAGCATCGTATATGATATGAATACACTGTCGTGTGCCTTTGCTCCGCCCGTGATGCGAGCAGCATGAGGAGCAAGGTCCCGTTCCTCCATTTGCTTTACCAGGTTTCCACTTGGCAACCCCCAAAGAGGTGTGCCCATTCACCGCCCAATCTCTATATGGTTTATTCTACGCATAGCAATCGCGACTCTTGAAGACAAAAAAAAGGTTGTACAATAAAATATCATCAGGCTGGGTTTCTTTTTTTTTTTTAAGCCTGCAGCTTGATGGCTTCGAGAATGCCGAGACCCTCGTTGAGCTGTTCAGTAATCTTGGGAATCTGCAAAAGCACGTGTCAGCAAAATAACGCGTCAATGTATACATTGTTCCACGAGGCGCGACTCACATGCTTAAAGTCAAAAACATTGTAATGATGCGTGTCGGTATCCATGGAAGCCTTGATAAAACTGGGATACTTGCCCTCCCAGCCCAGAAACTGCTCGCGGCGGTACAGGTCGACGTGGCACGGCTTCTCTGAGGGTGTCTGGGGGGTCGTGAACTGGACGCACTTGACCAGCACCGCAGGAGGAGGTCCGTCACCGGCAGGCAGCGGCTCGGCGCCGGCGCTTTGCTCAAACTTCTTGGCCTGGACCTTTTCCCAGCTGCCCGTCAGCGACTTGTACAGGATGGTGCCGTCGTCGACCTCGTGCTTCTCGCCGCCCGCGGTAAAGGTCACAGACTTGCCGCCCAGAGCAGGGCCACCCCATTGCGGGAGCTCCCAGTTCTGCAGGTACACGTCGCAGTTCTTGAGCGACTTGCGCACCAGGTCGGGGAGGTTGGTGAAGTCCGGGTCGGCGCCCATGCCGGGGGTTCGGTTGAGGGCCATGTGGTAGGGCGAGTCGACCATGAGGATGCCGGCGACGGTGAACTTGGGCGAGGGCGTGTCGGCGATGATGCGCGCGATGGTGACGGAGAGGTATCCGCCGAGGGACCAGCCTGCAGACGACGCGCATTAGCACAAGCATCATGACGACGAGAGCGGTTTTCACTCACCTCCGAGCAGAATGGGACCCGACAGGTCGATGCTCTCAATCAGGCCAATGTAGTGGCGGGCCATCTCCTCGAGCCCGCCCTCCCACAGCGCGGCCGTGAAGAAGTTGGGGTTGTGGATGGCCCAAACATCACGGTGCAGCTTGCCTAAGCTAAAGTAGCCAAAGGTCGTGCCGCCGCCGTCGTGGATGAGGACGAGGGGCGTGGGCTTCGGCCACTTGCCAGCGGGGGCAGTCTGCACTCTGAGGGGATTCTTGTCCATTGTGAATTATTTTGGGGGGGGGGATACGTGCTGTGCAATTGATGTCGCTCCGCAGTCACTCGCCGTGTTTTTTTATTTCTTTCTTTTTTGGACCCGTTTGTTTTCTTGTTTTCTGCTTTTTCTTATATATGTCCCTGGGTTGCCCAGACCTGCTGCTATCTAAGTATGTACGAGGCGTCGGGACTCAGTTGCATTCCGTGCCAGGCCCTCCCTCCGCGTTCCGCAGGAATGAATGATAAGATAGTCGCGCGGGGGGTGGCCAGGCCGTGCATTTGCTCATGCCGTCATGTCAAAAGGTCCCCTATCGCTCGCACGACCAACAGTCAACAGGCTCGCCTTATGCCAAGCTCCCCCTCATGACTGGGCACCAATCACCAACGCTGCGACTGCTGCCAGCGGGCCGGGCCTTATGGTGGCCCCTGTGGCACAGTGCAGCGACACAAGGGGGCCCCATTCCCGATGCAACTTACGTGAGGCGGGGACGTGCAGCAGCCCGCATGTCGTCAGCCAACATGTGGGTATTTGGAGGCGTTCATCACTGCATCCTTCACTGGCCCATCCGCGGCTCCAGATCTGGGCGCCATCTTGGACCAGCTTGCCGTTCTGTGCTCCAATACGGTCCGGTTCCTGAGACGGACGGCTGCCCTGTCCACAAACTAAACCTCATCTCCTCTCGTACATGTCAACCGAAGTATCATGTACTCAAACCCGTTGTCGAACCCGTTGCACATACCAAGCGTCATGAGCTCGGCAACCGAGAGAGGCGTGAGGGGCTTGGAAACCAGTTCCTGCCGAATGGTCTTGGCTGGCAGCATTCGTGGGGCCATCAAAGTGTCCATGTCCAAGCTCGTTGCTGTCTGACGATAAGGCGCCTTAGATCACCAAACGGTACAGACACCCAATTTCCAGTAATCCGTCAGTTAGGATTTGTTGTTTGCTTATATATGCTGCTCCTTTGAAAGAGCCCGCAAATGCATCAGTATATACACAGCCTCAACCTCCGCCCATTTCTAGAATCGCGCTAGATTCTTGTCTCAATCTTACTCAGGGGGTTTGGTGTCATGGGAACTCCGGCACCAGGATTTCACCGCCTGTATCACCCTTGGTCTACCATGCCCGAATCTTGACGTTTGATGTCGGCATTGGCTGCACTTGATTCATCCTAGAACTGGGTCTCGCCCTGGCTGATAAGTGTGCTATACTCCGAAAGGATATTTTTTTCCCTTTGTTCATCTTACTAAACCCGTGGCCGGGGTCCGCTCATGATAAGGGGACACCCTGAGATAGAGTTAGATGAAACAAAGCACCCCGAAGTTGTTGAATCTATGTAGTATCAACCTTGGCGGGGTTCCACATCGGCCATGGGCCAGTAATCCTTGGCCCTCACAGGCTACAAACTCGTTGTACATATGACGGCCCAAAATAACTCCGGGGCCAAGATACCCTGGTCGCTTCCATCAACCTTCCCTCGCAACACACTCACCTCGGAATGGTAAACCCGCCTCGGGCCTAGCAATTAGCCTACCTGCCAGGGCACGATTCTAGAACTCCGGAGCCTGTTCCGTTTGGGCTGTGTCAAGGACTCTAATTGACTCTCAGGAAGGTCATTCTTGTCACAAAAACACACGTCAAACTGAGAAGGCAGGCATCTTTTCTGCGATCACCATATTGAAGGAATCTGACATGTGTCAATGAGATCGAGCATCATTCCAACCGCATTGTCATCTACGCCTCAACTACTTTTTTTTTTCTTTCTGCTTGGGGAAAAAGATTTGCCAATGTCTTTTGTAGTATCTCAACCATCCACGCCAACACTGTGGTGCATACTGCGTAGCCAACTCAGGGCGCGGCGGACAATGATTTGGTGCAGCCCGCATAGACCACGCATTGTTTCCCGGGTTCTCTGCGTTCAGTCTGTGAGAAGATTTGGTTATTGCCTTGGTTTCATGAACACGGCAAAAGAATTTCCGGCAAGCTTGCTGGGAGATTATTGGGTTCCGTGTCCGCCCATTCAGGTATTGCTCAGGGAAGTCTCAGTGGTATTCCATACAAGATGCATTTGCCAGGTCGCCTCTCCAGGCCAAACATACTTCTTCTCTCTTGAAGAGGGCTAGCTTTGAGCTTCACTGTCAAGGAAGTATATAGTGAGATAAGGATCTTCTGCCATTTGAATACACAAGATCAGTGTTGCCGGAGAGCCTCCAGCCTGAACACTGAGTCAACCATTGGTTGCTGACACGTGCAATTTTGAGTTTGGGATATAAGAAGGGTTGAAGCCGCAGTCTCTCGCCAAGATTTGGACAATTTCTCCACGGCGAATTTCCGTAGCCGTGCGCTTTTTTTCTCTACTCTACAATGTCAATTATTGAGTTGCGGTCGAGCCATATGGGAGGTTGTTGCCCTTAACGTCGACGCATTCCGTGTGTCGGAATGAACTGTGTTCTTGTTTATTGGCGAATTATGGGTGTCCTTTATTGGCGATCACTGTCAATCTTCCGCGATCAACACTGCCACGGCACTTAGCCAAGGTGCCGATCAGAACTCCGTTGCGTATGATCAACTGCCAATCACCTGTCAATCGCTGCGATCTGATCTACAACGTAAACAACGGTGCTGATAAACCCAGGTGTCGAGCATCTTGAAGTTGGAAGCTATGCTGCTTGCGAGCACCCGTACGGTCAACGAAGGCGTACCGGCAGGGTCGAAAATGGATAAAGATAAATCAGCAACCAAGATCCCGGCAAGGGCGGAATCTAAAACCAAGGCGAGGACATTGCATGACCTGTTCCTTCGCCCATGGGACCATTGCCATATCCAGACGTAGGATTCGCGGCCTCGTCGCGCACGTGTCTGTCGAATAAGCGACAGCGGTCAGTGCTCACAGCGCATCCCGCTCATTCGCCGCATGGCCTTTCTGGAAGGCCTGGCACCGTCCATTGCTACGCCCATGGCATGGGTGCCAACGAACTCTAACGGCCACGCACCGGGCAGGCCGGAGCCTCTCCCCCCCACCGCTCCCAAATTAATGGCTGGTCTCATGTCTGGATTCCAGGCCTGATCTGCTAAGAGGAGCATGGTCTGCAGTGGGGCCAAGGGGCGTTGGCATCTCGTATGGGAGGCGTTGGAATAGCACATCACATCATGCCCGACTCGGAAATGCCACGACCACGAGCCGTGCATGTTCGCAGCTTGCCTAGCTCGTAATGCTCATTACGACTTATTCAATTCGCAATACCTTGCAAAAACAATGTCTACAGGGCGCACGCCGTCCACCTGCAGAAACCCATTTCCATCCGAGATGTTCATCTCAAGCTAGTTCCCCTAATTCTTGGGCAGTCTCGTCAATAATTTTTCGGTGGCCGCACACACTGGCAGGCTGAGCCAACTCAACACCAATTTTGCATGACACTCTTTAATTCTCGGAACAGCTCGCCGCATAACATACAGTAATACCTAAAGAACCGTCGGAGCAACAGCACCCATTTCATTGGAGCACTTATGTTTTTTTATTCCTCCCCTTCTTGATTATATTGTTGTTATATCCATCTTTCCTCCTACAGTCTACTTTGATCAGCCACGCCTCGCGTGTATTCATTCAACATGGGCGACGCACTTTTTTACGACAAGCCACTAACAAATGGCTTCCACGAGGACCCCTCTGCCATCGGCGAGGAGGGCCTCGAGCCCATTGCCATCATTGGAATGAGTTGTAGATACCCTGGCGGTGCGACAAACACCGAGAAGCTCTGGGACAATCTGGCCGCTGGTAACTCGGCCTGGTCGACGGGACCTGGAAGCCGATTCAATTTCGAAGCATTCCGTGACCCCAAAAACGCCTCTGGTAGTGTGGTACGTGCCCATCCGTTTTTAGGCCCTCGAATATGGCTCTTGTGGCCGTTTTCTTTTCCGACCTGTTCTTGTTTACTTTTTTTTTTTGGTCTTCTTTTGAGTTGCCAAGTGGTCGATCACACAGATAGATCGTCGTGTTCATCATCTTGGCAGGATCTAACCTGATTGCAGACAAACACCAATGGAGGCCACTTTCTTACCGAGGACATCGGCGCCTTCGATGCCTCATTCTTTGGTATCCATGCCGTGGAGGCTAGAGTAAGTCCGTAGCGAATTATGCAAAACACAGCGGCTCATTAGGTTTTAGGCCATGGATCCCCAACAGCGCATGATGCTGGAAGTCGCTTATGAATCGTTTGAGAATGCCGGTGTCACACAGCAGCAGCTATGGTCCTCAAATGCCGGCGTGTACGTTGGACAGTGGACGTCCGACTACGCCGAGGTCCTGGCTCGTGATCCTGAAAACCCCGCCACTTACCACGTCACTGGCGCTGGCCCTGCCATCACCTCTAACAGAATATCGTACCAGTTCCATCTTCTGGGTCCCAGTTTAACGGTAGATACTGGTTGCTCGTCCAGTTTAGTCGCTCTGCACTTGGCCATGCAGAGCTTGCGGTCCAATGAGACCGACATGGCTTTTGTAGGCGGTGTCAACTTGCTTGTGGACCCTCAGCGATTCACCTACCAGAGCAAGCTTAAAATGTTCTCCAATGCCGGTAAATCATATGCTTTCGACCACCGTGCCGCTGGTTACGGACGAGGTGAAGGTTGCGGTGGTCTTGTGCTCAAGCCTCTCTCCAAGGCTCTGGCGGATGGCGACAATGTTCGCGCCATCATCCGAAACACGGTTCTCAACCAAGACGGTCGCACTCCCGGTATCAGTGTTCCTAGCGGTGAGGCCCAGGAAAAGGCGATCCGCAAGGCCTACAAGGACGCTGGGCTTCCCCTTAGCGTCGACTATGTCGAAGCCCACGGCACTGGTACCGCTGTTGGTGACCCCATCGAGGTGAGCGCCATCGCTGCTGCTCTATCCAAGGACCGCAGCTCCGATAATAGACTACCCATTGGTTCCATCAAGGGCAATGTCGGTCACACCGAAAGTGCGGCCGGCGTGGCCGGTCTTATCAAGGCCGTCCTCATGCTTGAAAAGGGTCTTATCCCCCCTCAGAGCAACTTTGAAAAGCCCAACGAAAAGATTCTGGTCGATGATTGGAATCTTCAGATTAATACCGAGTTGGAATCTCGAGAGCTAAACCGTATTTCGGTCAACAGGTACGTTGCATTCATCAAGCATCATCTCACGTGAGTCACTAACGAGGTATTCCGCAAAGCTTTGGCTATGGCGGTACCAATGCTCACGTTATTGTCGAAAATGCAAAGCATCTTCAGGCATCGGAAGAGACGGCGCCTGCATCCGAGGCTGAGGCTCGGCCTCGCGTCTTCATCATCAGCGGTGGAAGCGAAAAGGCTTGCCAGAATTTTGCCAACGTCTTAGCCGACTTTGTGTCACAGTCAGCGGCCGCCTCAACTGATAAGCACTGGATGGACCGGCTCGCCTACACGCTAAACAGGCGAGCCGTGTACAAGCACCGCTCGATCGTGGTCGCTGATACCCCCGAGACTCTGGTAGCAAACCTCAAAACCGTAGGTGAAAAGCCCGTCCCCGCCACCTGGACCGACAAGAAGACCCGGCTGGGTTGGGTCTTCAGTGGCCAGGGCGCTCAGTACTTCAACATGGGTCGTGAGCTCATCAACACCTGGCCCGAGTTCACAGCATCGCTGGAGCGTGCCAACCGCGCCCTTGCGAAGCTAGGCTGCACTTGGAACGTCTTTGATGAGCTCCAGCGAGACGCCAAGGAAACCCGGCTTGACGAGCCCAAGTATGGTCAGCCGCTCTCAACTGCCATTCAGCTGGCCCTCATCGACACTCTGAATGCCCTCGGCATCACTCCCACCGCTGTCGCTGGCCATTCGAGTGGTGAGATTGCAGCCTCGTACGCTGCCGGTTACCTCTCATTTGAGAATGCCATGAAGGTGTCATATCATCGAGGCCGCCTAACCAGCGAACTTATTGCCCGTGAATCCGATCTGCAGGGCGGCATGATTGCCGTTGGTGCTGCGTCAAGAGTGGTCAACGACTTCATTGCTCGCCTTGGAGATGATGCTGAGCGTCTCACCATTGCCTGCTACAACAGCCCCTCCAGTGTGACTGTCTCTGGTGACATGCCTGTCATCCAGGAACTGAGCGAGCTACTCGAGGAAGAGTCCATCTTCAACCGTGTTCTCCGTACAAAGGGTGCTGCCTACCACTCAGAGCAGATGTGTCGCATTGAGGACGAGTACCGCGAGGCCTTGGCTGGACTTGAGGTCAACGTGCATGCTACTGGCGTCACCATGGTCTCGTCCTTGACTGGTTCTCCTGTTGAGGATCCCAACGAGCTCAATGAGGAATACTGGGCCAGCAACCTGATCTCTCCTGTCTACTTCGAGGATGCCCTTTGGGGTCTCTGCCAAGATGATGATAACAACGCCATCATCGATACTGTCGTGGAGATTGGTCCACATGCCACCCTGGAAGGTCCCGTGAAGCAGACCGTCCAGAGCTTTGAGGGCGACGCTGGCGGTGTCAAATACATCAACACTCTCAAGCGAAAGGTCCCCGCCTCCAACTCCATCCTGAACTGCCTGGGTTACCTGTTTGCCGACGGCGTTGACTTTGACTTCCACTACGCCAACAGTGGGTTCGAGGATAAGCTGATGACTCTCATGTCTGAGGCTCCTCCATACGCTTTTGACCATGATCAGATCTACTGGCATGAGTCGAGATTGAACAAGGAATTCACTCAGCGCCGGTTTCTCCCACACGAGCTGATTGGTAACTTGTCCGCCGATGTCAACCGTCTCGAGCCTCGTTGGCGACGATTCGTCACTCTCAAGGATCTCCCCTGGCTGCAAAACCACGTTGTCCAGGGCCAGATTGTCTTCCCTGCCGCTGGCTACCTCGCCATGGCCATTGAAGGCATGCGTCGCTATAAGAAGATGACGGAGCCCGATGCCGAGATTTCCGGTTACAACTTCAACAGGGTCAACATCGGCAAGGCTTTGGTCATTTCTCAGGACTCCAAGGACGAGGTCTGCCTCTCCATCCGGCCTGAGCCCCGATCAGCTCGAGGCTCGTCCAGCGCATGGATGGAATTCCGAATTTTCACTGTTTCGTCCGACGAGACGTGGAACGAGCACTGCCGTGGTATGATCAAGGTCACCACCACCGGCTCTGAGAACCCTTACTCTGATCTCAAGAGCTTCCACCGGGACGTGCAGCAGGCCGTTCAGGAGAGCCAGCAGCAAACCAACCCCGCCAAGTTCTACTACCTTAGCAAGGACATCGGCCTCGACTGGACCCAGCCGTTTGATAACGTGGTTGACCTCAACATTGGCGACAGCACTTCGGTCTACAAGGTCAAGTGCCCCGATGTAGGCACCGACACCACCAGCCTCGGTGAACCAAAGTACATCCTCCACCCAGGTACTCTTGATGCTGCCCTGTTCCACGGTCTATGCTCCATCCTGCTGCTGCGACATGGCTTGTCATCCCCCGCCGTTCCCACCTTCATTCAGGATCTCTACATCACCGCCGACCATTCCGAGATCCAGGGCTCTCTCCTCAACTGCTATTCTACCAAAAAGGAAGGCCCATTTACTTTCGATGTCGGCATCAGCCAGGGCTCTGGCAGTGATGAGAAGGTTATTCTCCGAGCTGAGGGGGTTACTGCCACACAGCTCCCTGGAGATGTCGCCATGGGTGGCACCCGTGAGCTTGTTCACCAAATTCAGTGGGTTACCTACACCAACGACATGACGCCCCAGCACGTTGACGAGTTCTGTCGCTCGACCGTCTCTCAAGTTTCCATCGCAGACCACATCAAGCACCTTGACACCCGCGTCATTTCTCACGTCCAGCGAGCTATCAAGACCGTACCCATCAGTCAAGTGCCGGAGGGTCACCGTCGCATCTGGTACGAATGGATGATGTCGCACGCCAACGACAGAATCGACGTCTCCAAGCTCTCGCCTTCGGGCTTGAACCCCGAGCTAGATGGTGAAGCCGAGGCCGTCAACCGAATTGGCACCAACCTGCCCGACATCCTGCGAGGAAAGGTTGAGCCTCTGGAGCTACTCCAGGAGGGCGATCTGCTTACTTCACTGTACGCCAACGAGCGCTGCCAACGCTGCTACAGGCAGATGGGTGCGTACGTTCGCGAGCTGGCCAGGCAGCGTCCTGGTATGAAGGTTGTTGAGATCGGTGCCGGAACGGGAGGTGCCACTGAGCCTATGTTGAAGGCCATGTCCCCTGACGGCAGGACTCTTGTGTCTCGATACGACTTCACCGACATCTCACCTAGTTTCTTCGAGATGGTCAAGGGTCGCCTTGCTGATTGGTCGGATGTCGTCAACTACAAGGTTCTCAACGTCGAGAAGGATGCCACCACTCAGGGATTTGAGGAGGGCACATACGATCTTGCCATTGCCTGTAACGTCATTCACGCCACGGCTTCGATTGGAGAGTCTCTAGACCATGTGCGAGCTCTACTGAAGCCTGGTGGTGTTTTGCTCCTCATGGAGATCACAACCGATGCCCCATACTACAACCTGATCTTTGGATCGCTCCCGGGCTGGTGGGCGGGTGACAGCGAAGGCCGACGCAAGTCTCCTCTGATCCCCGACGCTGAGTGGAACTCGGTGCTAACCTCGCACGGGTTTGGAAATCCCATAGCTACGTTCAAGGATTATGCAGCCTCCAGCGGAGGTACCATCAGCGTCTTCCTCGCTCCCGCTGTGCCGGAGTACCCCAAGTCACTCCCCTACCACGTGCAGCTGATTGCGGACAAGACCAAGAACCCCGAGATTTCTGGGCTCGAGGAAACACTGAAGGCTTCTCTGGGAGCCCAGAATGTCTCCGGCTCCGACATCATGGCCCCGGCGACTCCCGGTAACATCACCGTCTTCCCTCCTGAGGTTTGTGAGGCTTTTATTGATGATGTGAGCCCCGCTCAGTGGGACTCCTTCAAGAACATCCTCCTCACCTCCAAGGCCATTCTATTCATTACCAAGGGAGCTACTCGGGACTGCCAGCGACCTCGAGGTGCCATGTTGACTGGTTTCGCTCGCAGTATCAGAATTGAGCACCAGGACATTCGTGTCATCAACATTGACTTTGACCTGTCTACTGACGCAAAGACTTGCCGCGAAGTCGTGGCCAAGGTGCTCAAGGGTCCTTCATTTGACTTTGATCTACCCGACGCCGAGGTTGAGCACGAGTTTTCAGAGTACAAGGGACAGCTCTTCGTCCCACGTGCCTTCCACGAAAGGGCCATCAACACGCATGTCCGTGACTCTAACGGCCAATCCAAGCCCGAAATTGCCCGATTTGTTAACAACGACCGTACCCTGGTCGCTCAGACTGAGGTTGCTGGTCTTCTCGACACTCTACGTTGGAAGGATGATCTCGCCGCCGGGCCTCCTGGTGCTGATGAGATCCAGCTAGAGCTTCGCGCTGCCAGTATTAACTTCAAGGACGTGCTCATCGCTGCCGGTCAGCTTGAAGGTGTCACCGAGATGCGCAACGATTGTGCTGGTATTGTTACCCACGTGGGTGAGAATATGCAGGACCGCTTCCAGGTCGGTGACCGCGTCTGCTGTTACTATTCCAAGTCGTACACCAACCGTCCCCGTGTCCACGGTGACTGCTGTGCCATCATTCCCGAGCGTCTTAGCTTCGAAGAAGGCGCCTCGCTGCCTATTGTCTGGGGAACTGTCTACTACTCACTTGTTCACAAGGGCCGCCTAGCGAAGGGTGAGACTATCCTGATTCACTCCGCGGCTGGCGCTGTTGGTCAGGCAGCCATCATCTTGTCCCAGCACATCGGTGCCGAGATCTTTGTCACCTGTGGTAGCGCCGATAAGCGTAAGTTCCTTACCGAGACTTATGGCATCCCCGATGACCACATCTTCTCCAGCCGAAACACTGCGTTTGGCAAGGCTGTCCGCGATATGACTAGCAAAGGAGGTGTCGATGTTGTTCTCAACTCACTTGGTGGCGACGTCTTCCGAGAATCGTGTAACACTGTCGCTCCCTACGGTCGCTTTGTCGAAATTGGCCGAAAGGAGTTCCTTGATGACATGCTCATGCCCGCTAGGTTCTTGCTCAAGAACGTCACTTTTGCCTACGTGGACCTGGCTCTCTTAATTGATGACAACAAGCCCCTCGTCGGCCAGTTGCTCCAGAATGTTATGGACCTCATGTCTTATGGTGCCATCCGCCCTACTTCCATCACTACCATGCCCATCTCCGAAATTGAGGCTGCCTTCCGTCATATCCAAGCCGGAAAGCACATTGGTAAGGTTATTCTCAAGGTAGAGGAGGATCAAGAAGTCAAGGTGAGTTTTTCCAAGCTGATTATCATGTTCCGAATGTCACTGACATATGGCAGATTGTTCCTCCTGCTCCTGCTCCTGCGCAGCTAAAATCTGACGGTGCCTATCTGGTCATTGGTGGCCTCGGTGGCCTCGGCAAGGGTATTGTCCGATGGATGGGTGCCCATGGGGCTAAACGCATCGTTGCCGTTTCTCGATCCGGCACCTGCGACGATGAAGCCAAGGCTGTCATTCGAGATATGCACAGCCAAGGTGTTTCGGTTGAGATCGAGCGATGCGACATTACCTCTATTCAGTCGGTCAAGGCCTTGTTCAGCAAAATTGAGCACAGTTCGCCCATCCGCGGGATCATCCAGTCGGCCATGGTTGTCAAGGTACGTAATACTACACCGCAGTTTCACAACTCGGTCACTAACGCGAAACCTCACAGGATACCATGCTGGCCAACATGGCCTATGACCAGTGGTACGACACCCACCGTCCCAAGACCCAGGGAACCTGGAACTTGTACAAGGCTCTGCCTAAGACTATTGACTTCCTCGTCATGTTGTCTTCCACTGTTGGCATCACTGGCAATGCCGGTCAGTCCAACTATGCAGGCGCTTGTACGTATCAGGACGCCTTGGGCCACTTCCTTCGTAGCCAGGGTATTCCGGCATTCTCCATGAACGTTGGTGCCGTTGTCGACAGTGGTTTTGTCGCTGAGAACCCCGAGGTCGCTGCCGCCCTTCGACGAAAGGGTTTTGGTACAATTGCCACATGGGAAATGCTTGCCACCCTCAACTATATTCTCACCAACTCTGCCAAATTCAGGGTTGATGACTGCCAGTGTGTCCTCGGCGCTGTGCCCAAGGGTAATGAACTTGGCCTGCGTCAGGGTGTGTGGGTCAGCGACAGCAAGTTCAGACACCTAGCTCACCGCAATAGCGGGGGCCAAGAGAACAAGGAGTCCGGTGATGTCGGCGAGAGCATTAGTTCTGCCTCCACCGCAGAGGAGGCCACCGCCCTCATCTGCGATGCCATCATCAACCAGCTCTCCAAGCTTCTTGCAACTGCTGTCAAGTACCTTTCAGAGGATCGCAGCCTTGATGATTACGGCGTTGACTCTCTCGTGGCAGTCGAATTGAGGAACTGGATTGGCGCTTTCTTGCAGGCGAACATTCCTATCTTGGTTCTTCGTAAAACCAGCAGCATCAAGGAGTTGGCGAGTCTCGTTGCCAAAGACTCCCGCTTGGTGACCTTGAAGGATTGAAGGATGGATAAGTTAAAAGTTGTAACAATTTCACGCGACACGTCAAATGTGTCTGACGATTCCAACTAGTTTATGATTTTTAGATCTTGTTAATATTGCTTTTGGAGTACTTGTTTAATCTTCTATCGCAACAGCATAAACGCGTTTTAACACAGACTACAATCCTTTGAACCAGTGTACATGCTTAAGGTGCGGTTTGTCAACATTTCTATCGTGTTCGTAACTTTTTTAAGACGCAAAAAGGTTCAATCTGATTGGGAAGGTCTTTGCCCAAAAGGTTTGTCTCTCCAGTATTACAAACCATGTTCAATAAGTTTTTCGAATCTACATTAGAATTGGTTTGAATAAACACATCAGTAGGGTATTATTCATGAGCCGGTATGAACCATGCATGACATTATTAAACTTCAAAATTACACCATCGTCCTCCCAAAGTGCCGCGGGATGACCTCATCTAAGTGATTCTAACGAGAACTAGGTTATGGTAAGAAGCGAAATGGCAGTCACTCACGGTGATAACTCACGATTACGGCAGAGATAAGAGAGTTCAACAATACTCGGGCGTCAAAAACCTGTCCAGGATAGGATGAATCTCGTAGATGAGGGTGCCGCCCAGATGCTTAGCACTTTACATTAGACTGTCTCATATGGAGGAGATCTCCCGCAGTGGATCATATCCCATGACTCCTTCACATTTGAGTTCCGGCATCCTGTAATGGGGATCCTCGTGGCAAGTGGCACCAGTGCTTGATTTCCTCCCCCGGTTTGTCCCACAAGCGCGATGCCGTGATCAACTCCAAAGAGAGAAACGATCCGCCGCTCTCCCACATGTTCGGAAGGTGCTTGTTGCTCCTTCAGTTCCAACCATGCCCTGCCACACCCCAATTCCGGTATAGCTTCTAGCGACCTCCTCTTTTGGTAGTGGTATTGAGACTATTCCCCGTGGCGCCCACTCAGTGAAACAACAGGCTCTCATCGTTCAAGAGGCTCAGGGGGGGTGAATCCCAGTCCAGGGTGTCACGATTCACCACTCATTGCCTCTTCTGGATGGTGAGTATTGCCTCCCTGTTTGGTTTTCTATGGATTCTAGAATCCAGCTTGCTTTGACGGGGGCCCCTGGTTATTGAAACTGTGACAAGTGGTGAGCCATGGATATCATCCGGAAGGAGGATCATGATGTACCCCCGGACCTCACTACTGAACCTTGCCCGCATCACATCCTGGATAACTTATTTGCAATACAGGCAAATCAGTTCTACACGTTCTAACACTCTCCCGCCATTCTCGAACAGTTCGAGAACATCCCAAAGGCCCACCTTCATAATAGAGTTCCCGGATGATGCCGGCCAAGTCTACAGCCACGCGATCCCAAAGCTTCATGCAGGTCCCGCCATGCAACGTTATTTTGGTGACCATTATTCCCTATAGGATTTTTTTTTTTTTTCAATGTTGGAGACCATACAATGCTCTTGTTTAAGCGTATACAACCATCCTGAAGTGAACATACAGACATAAGCCCAGCTTGACTCTGGCCTTGATGCCATCTCCCATCCCTTTTGCAACCTTTGAACACAACGAGAGAAACTCCACTGTTAAAAACAAAACATCCTGACGACCAAATCTTGGAGAAAAACCTTAATGGTAGCTGATGGCATAAATGCAGCTCAAATACGTAACTTCCCGAAGTGTTTTACGAGCGTATGATCGGGCGGGATAAGATGAAACGGCCATTGTCAGTCAAGAGGGCGATCACTTACAGGAAAGGAAGTGAGTGATAGTCACATGGATACTTTCCAGAGGCATTAATTGAATTACACTACGTGTTCTAGAAGAGAACTAGACTATAGCTGTGTTAGGAAGATCTTTTAAACCTTCGGCCCGATCGTGAGCGCATGACAGGTCCTAGCCATACTGGGACCCCTCAAACGACGAGGAAGGTAGATCGAAGGCCTCAATCCAGGATGTGGACTCTGTGTGAACGCAGGATCAACAGACTTTACGCAGGTACAGACTTCGCCGCTGGAGCTGGAGACACCTACCAGGGATGAGTGGACTAACTCGACAAACTAGTCACGATCGTCAAGAACGGTGACCAAGGCGCAATCAAAAATGACATCTCAGCATTAGCGGCAATAAGCTAGGAGGTTTTAATAACATTAGTTATTGGCGCCGTGAAGGACCAACATCAAGCTCATTCCAGCTAGTCCCAACGTCGGAGCGGTTTATCACATAACTAGACTCCCCAGTTTATCTACCCATATTCGGGAATAATACATACAATCGCGTTATTAATACGAGAAGGTCAAAGTAGAAGCCAGCGGGAAAATTATGGCCGGGCCCAAAAATTAGCCTTTACAGCCACCACAGACCAGGAGATTAGTGCGATGAGCTATAGCATCCGTACCGATAGGATAACCAAACCTAATTGCGGAACACTTGCAAGCCCAAGACGAAACGTGCTGCTGGAACGGCTTAATGTCGCCTCATCACTTGGGTCAGCTTCCAGGATTGACCCTGAGCTAGATCATATTACCGGGGAAATCCGTGGCTGTCTCTTTAAGCAGTCCTTTGTTCGCCGAAGCCCTCCAACTCCCTCCCTACAGTCCGAGTGGACCCTTGGCTTCTAGATAAAGCTTAGCTGCTTGTGGATGTTTCATTCTGATGAGAGTATTGTGGTGACCAGGAAGCTTAGGCCGGTTACCACAATGGGAAGCTCGTATACAACACGTGCCACGGGGCCTGCTACGAACACCCTTGTGTCTCGAGGGAGCGGGTATGCCTCCCTGGCGAAGACGCTTCCCCCTTCCCAGCCAAGGGGCACGTACCACACTGTGTGTTGGACCTCCTTGACTTTGCATCTACTATAGCAGACATATAATTACATGCGCAATAAATTCTGGCTCAAGAAGGCAGCAGTGTGGCAGGCAAATAGCGATACCCATTTACATTCATCATACCCGAATACACCGAGATATAGCTCGGTGCACATACTGCATCTTGTCCTCCAGGACCAGGTTTTTTTATCTTCACCATCAGAACACCGCATTCCTTTATTCCCATTTTATCTTCGCCTTATCGATAATGGAGGGGTTACAGAGAGACGCCGGCGGCACAGACATTGTCGTGGAGGCGACATGGGCCGACATTAAAGATCCTAAAGAAAAGAAGAAGATTCAGAATAGAATTGCACAAAGAAGTTATCGTGGGTGGTTCCAATCTCCAGTATACGTCCATTCTCACATCTAACAATGACGAGCAGGTCAACGCATGAAGGCACGCCTTGAGAACCTCCAAGCAAAAGTCAACTACCACGAACAAATGAGCCAGGAGCAGCTCCAGCTTGACGGTTTACCCAGAGGCAATAGCCCTCAAAGCAATCAGGAGCAGCAATCCCCAGCCATGTTGGAGTCATTGACGCCAAAGTCTCCGGAGAAGGAGCCGTTGCCAATGCAGCAGACGTACTTTGAACATACTGTCGAGAAGAGAGAGAACGACATTTACACGCAGCATCCACGGCCGATGAACAGCGGCTCCCAGGGCCATCCCATGCTTGTCGAAAGGCCAGAGCAGGCGGTGAGATCAGACTACATTGGCCTTTCAAGGCAACAAATGATGGGGAACGAGCATCTGACACCGCCTCCTTCAACCATGAGTCCACAGGAGGACAGCGTGAAAATGAGTACGTGATGATGGCTTCAACAAGCTCTCCCCCCTTCCCTCTCTCTCTCTCAAAAAAAAAAAAAAAAAAAGATTTGATGGGGTGCTGACCAGGGTACAGTGAACCGCCACCAGCTGTTCATGCCAGAAGTAAACGAGGTCCTCGACTTTCACCACTCGTTCGACGTCTGGACATCAGAGATGCTCGCGCCATCCCAGCGACAAAACTCTTACCCAGCAGACCCGCTAGCCACGCCGCCACGGCATGGCCAGCAGCCAAGCATCGCGGGTGAGCTGCCACACGTGGGGGGCGGGGGTGGCAGTGGTAGCGCCACGGTCCCGAGCACGTCCACCATGGCCGACCCATTGTCATCCGTCTCGCCAATGCCGTCCACAGAGCAGGGCCTGGGCGGCCGCTTCGAGGACGTTCTGGCATCCACGCGCGCGGCCGGGTTTGAGAGCTTCGACGCCCTCGTCACGGCCTATTACAGCGGCGACTTTAGCGAGTCCTCGCCGCTAGCTGTCGAGCAGCGACTGAGCCGCAACAGGGGCTTGCCTAGCGTCATCGCCAATCTTTTCCAAGACGCAGGGCGTTGGAGCGACTGGGAGCGACGGGGGTTCCAACAGGAGCTGCTCAGGACAACGGAAGCCATGCTTGTTTCCGAGGGTCTCGAAAACCGTCGCGCCTTTGAGTCAGTTCTCGAACAGCAGGGCAACAACCAAGCCATCCCGGCACTGAAGAGCATCGTACAGAACGAGGTGAGTCGCAGCCCCAAATCCTGCAAATCCCAGCCCGCCATGGCCGCCATTCGGTCCCGCGCGGGCTGGGCCAGGAACAAATCCCCGATGCCGCAGGACGCTGACGCCGTGTCTCCTCATCCATCCAGCTCCCCAACCTCTGGGCCCTCATGATGGCGCTGTCAGCTGAGCACCAGAACGTGTGGCAAAGAAACCGATCCAACACGGTCCTCGCTGCGATCTTGCTCCTTCGATATCCGGGCCGCATCCCCAATGACCAGCTCCTCAAGCTGGTTAGCAGCTGTCCCTGAACGGCCAGGGTGCGCCCTGCGCCGGTGCAGTGTCAACCAGGCCCATGGGTTGGCTCCCCCTTGTCTGAAACTCCCGCCTCCCGAGCCTTGCCGAAACTTGGAGAACTCCCCATGCCTGTTGGGCTGGGAGCGAAGGCTGTCTCCAGACCCACCTTGCCCCAATGGAGGCGATGCACGCACGTGTCGAGAGTCCTCGGCATCCTTACGCAGCACGACACGACAGGGCAGAGGCCAGAGCTGTGGTCGCGGATCATGGCCATGCTGAGGTCGCGGCGGGGTTGATGTGTGTCCCTCCCTAGGGTATTCTGCAGCGATCTGCAAACCCTCGAGCGCAGAAGCCTCGGGCCTTCCACTCTGAGTTCGACATCGCGTGCTCAAAGGCGAAAGCGAGCCCGAGGATGACGACAGCAGTGGGAAGGCGGCCACATTCGTCCCTGAGCCACCGTGGAACAGCCACTACACACACCTCTCGTCTTGGCTCTACGCCGAGCTTTGTTTGAAGGAATACCCTCTCACTCCACTTGCGCCACAACCAAGGCGCCGTCTACTCCATCGACGATAGCAAACCCACGTCGCCTCACTTGAGAGGGAAGGTGGACGGAATGGCCCGTTGCAAATTTAGTGTGGATGCCCACATTGACTGGGCATGCCGGGCAAGACATCCCTGTCGGGCCCTTGGCGGGGATTGTGTGCCGGTGGCATGCCATCGAAGCCCATTAATTATAGTTTGCCGCCATTGGCTCTGTCATATGAGATATACGAGGTACCATATATGTACAGCCAGATCCAAATCGCCGTCGATAGACTACCCTTCCAAACAAAGAGCGGAAACACGACATTAAAATTAAACATGTACATGGTCCCTCCCGCCGTCCTTGCATTGTAGACTATGCAGCACAACCACGCTCATTTTGCGAGTCATTCGATGCCGTATCATGCCCCAACCTAGTGTTCGTGACTCGTCATCTTTGCTGCGTCATTGTCATCATTGCACTCCCGGATCTCTGCCATAACAGGCGGTGTACCCTTACCCTTGTGGGGGAACTTCCCTGAGTGCCGTGGGTTTAGGCACGTGGTGGTCTATGCTCGAAGCGGGTCGAATCCTGACGTTGATCCTATTGGATCATGTACGTTGTCAGCGTTTCTATGTAGTTCGCCGCTTTTAGCATGCAATTTCAACCACCTCGTCCGCGCAGAATTCCGCCAGCCCTACGGCAGTCAGCAAAAAGGATTCTGATATCGACCCACGGGACATGGTCTTGGACTGGACCGGCTGAAGTAGATCATTTGCATAGGAACCGTCAGACAAAGGATTCGGTGTCGTTTTTTTTTTTTTTTTTTTTTCCTGCAGAACGCTTGGAGGCAATACCATAGACATTGTCTAGGAGTAATAATATATTAATGATTAAATGTTCAACAAATCCAACTGTAGTCGCCTAGGTATTGCTCTAGGAATCGGTTCTTGTTAACAGGACAACGTCCTAGCCACAGCAGTCGTAGATGTAGGGTAGGAGCCCGTCGCTTCGAGCAGCTCGGCTTATGCTAGGCTCTCGAATTCGGAGCTCTCTCTCTCTTTGCCTCCCTCTCTCGGTTGAAGATTAGAGAGTTTCCGAATCCCCTTCCCCTGTTCACTGTGGCAAAATGGAATGTGCGGACCAAAGCTTGTGCTCCATCCTTCCGGATCATCGTCAATCCATTTGGAATCTTAGTGGGGCGACGCCCCTTTATCCGATATTGCAACTAATCACCAGCGGTTCTAAGCGGTTCTATAATGAGGATATCAATGGCTTGGGTCCTTTGATATTTGAAAGGATAGTAAGCAAAGGGACAAGGAAACGACGTAACACTAGATGCAGTCGTATGCTTACACTGCCCATTAGCGACGGGCCAAGGCCCATTCGCCTAGAACACAGCCCAACGGCAGGTACAGGGGAGGCTGCCAGTCAGCAGGCAGCAGGAAATAGTATGTGCACGCACTAAAACAAGAAACGGTCTGGAGGACTGGCGTGCAGTTCTACGTATATAAGCACATTAGCGAGGTGCAGCTAAGATAGTGCGTGAACATGTGGAAGCTGTATTGACGATCGTGATAAATTCTCCACAAATTGTACGCGGATGCAGACGTGGATGTGACCATCACGACTTGTCTGCGTGTGCGACCCACCCGTCAAGACCATCCTTCAACGCCATGGAACGTGATCGAGAGACCGACAGCGCAGCATCATGGATGGCTGGCAAGGCTGATGACACGGGTATGGGAGGCACCAGAGTGCTGGTGGAGAATGATCTGTGCGAAGGAAGAATCTCTCCGAGCGGCGCTGTCAGCGCGGCGGCAGGGACGGAGAGTTTGATGCTATAGTCGTTAGCCGATGTTTGTGAAGCCCAAGAGCCGTCACCGCCAACCGCTATGCTATGATTGAGTTGCCCTCCTGCATGAGCGCCCGCACCAAGAGAAATAAATAAAACATTGTGTGGGAGGGTGCATGAGTCGCGGGCCTACGGGCGCTGCCGCTCAACAGGTGTGAGTTGGCCGTCGGGATGTTGTTACCAGAAGCGTCCCGCGCATGGTGTATAGAAGATTGGAAGACGTATGCATGGAAGCCCAGCAAAAGTGCCGTTGAGCAAGAAAAAGCCCCTCCCGACCAGAAACTGATTGTTCCATCATTGCCATCAGCCATCATGCAGGCTGTACCCTGCCAGTCCTCCTCGCCAAGACGCTTTCCCAGAACAGGGGACGGTGTGAAGATCCTTATCATCTTTTGGGTTCATCTCATTCCATGGGCCCCCCCCTGGGTTTCCCCGGCGCTTTGTCAGGCCGGGATTTTCGTAAATCATCCCCACCGCAACGGAGAAATACAGGATATCGCTGTAGCCGAATACACGTGATTGAGCTTCTACCTGCTACATGCCCACACAGAGCAGCACGTTGATGGTCTGAGATGGGTTTGGCCCTTGAGCGCAATCCTGGCCAATATGGGAGTATACCCGGCGGCGGAGCTGAGGGAGGAGATCATGGCGAGCGTTACCATGGTCTGTCATACAACGGGGGGAATAAACAGACAGCAATGAACTCCACCCACCAAACTACCTCCCGGGCAGGCAGGCAGGCGGCTTCCCCCTTTCTGGGTGGCGAGAGCTGCTCGGAGCAAGCCCATATACAGAGCTGGCTTCGGTACTCTGTACTCGCATGGATTTCGAGCCTGGCAGCGCCGTCTGGTTTCTGAGCCTTTCCAACGGGTTGCGTCCCGTCGAGGCGGCCCCAACCCCACACATTCTCCCAGTGATCCAGCCAGGGTTCTGCACACCCCGGACACGCCTTGCCGGCAAACGGGCCAACCTCGTTGGCTCGCTCGGCTTTTTGCGTAACCAGCCTGCGGCTCCGTCAATGCACGCCTCCATTTTTGGGGACCCAAGGCCAAAACTCTTGAGCAGGCCTGCCCACACCGCATTGGGTAGACACCCGCCGGAATAGACCACCCCCTCCTCGGTGCGACCGGCAGCGGTAATCGCTGTGTTCGACTTGCCGTCGGTACTGCTCGTTGGGAACGTGTTACCTGCCGGTGGTGAGATTGGTATTGTTCTCCTGCCTGATCTCGGTGTAATTACTTTTGGACCTTGACGACGCGGCATCGTAGGCTGGTCAGCACACTTGACACTGGCCACACGTCGACCCGGCCAGCATAGCTGAGGCGGGCTGGTGCTCGGCGGCCCTACTGCAAGCCCGTTGTCGGTGGCTTGGACCGTTTCCCTCGGCCGGCTCGCCTCAGGAACCAACGGCTGGCGAGGCTTGCGCTTCCGTTTGCAAGTCTCCGGAGGCTTGGCACCCGTAGCATTAATATTTGCCGAGAAGCTTATCAAGGACAAGTAAAGGCCGTCGGCGGAGGAGGAGACGGCAGTGATTCACGGGGTGGGTTCCATAGTCGTCGCCGGTGTCTGTGCTCGTGAGCGACGATTGCTACTCTTCCCACAATTCCCCCGCCAGAGAGGCCTCTAAAACCCCAGGGTCGCGTAAATTTACCGTGGCCCATGGGTATACATCTCTGCTGAGCCAGGCCGGCCATGGAGAATTTCTGGCATTGTGTATCATGATTGCTTCCAGAACCGCGGCGAGCAAGGGCTGGAGACGCGATACTGAAACCTCGATAATATTCAATGGCCAGGATGTCCAAACAAGGGCTTTGTTGTATATATTGGGACGGCATCCAGGCCGGTAGCATCCGTTAGAACAGAAAGTTTGTTCTCCACGGGCTCTGAGGTAGAGTTTCTGCAAGGGACCATCAGACCATGTCGCTTTCTTGCTTGGGCAAACCTTCCAAGCGACAGAGGGTCACGGCGAGGTGGTGCACTGAGCACAGCGCACAGCGCATCGCCCTGGAATTCATCGACCCACGAACTGTCGTGTCGTCTCTGGGTGGCCGAACCTTGAAACTACCTAGTCTCTCCCGGCCGAACCTAATCGAACCACTTAGCATTCAGCAGGAGGCGTGAGGAAGAAGCTGGCCGTCATGGCCCGCTGTGCCTGCCCCCCTCGTCAGTTGCTGTTATTCTTATCTCACTTGGTTCTGTGTGTGTGTGGACAAGTAGCGCCGGGCCTGGCTGCGCATTCGAGAAGCTGGGCCTTTGGACGGTGTGCGCGGGGACCGTGTGGAATCGAACGACGATGCAGAAGGCAGGATGCGCTGGGCAGAGGCTGTGTGTGAGTGAAGCGATCCCTACCAATATCGACCCGCGCAGGCCCAATTTTGGAAACATGCCTCAACTGGAGGCGCCTCAACAATACACCCTGCCGGCTCTGCAGCGTGCTGCCGTACATACAGCGCAGTACTTTGGCGATTCCCACGGGATGAAGGATTCGGTTTCAGCTGGGCTTCCTTTCCTGGCTCCCTCGTCGAGACGAAGGATCGTGTTGTAGCGGGGCCTCGTTGCCGCTTTTCCCTGGCCTGACCTTTGTGACCAGTCTCACAGCGCTGCGACAAAGGATCGAGGCCTGGCGGGGCTTCCCTGCCCCCCCTCTGGCAGAGGGGACCCGTGCTACATCACTGGGGCGAAAGCATAATCCGACCCACTGGGCCCTCGCAGACGCTAACCCCACGCTTCTGGTGAGGGACCTAATTTCGCCTCATTGGGAGCCGTTCAATCAGACAGAGAGCCGGATAAGACACGTGCCAGGGGTCGAGGGGCATGGTTCTGGCTCCATCCAACACGGGTGTCGACGACTGGCGTCAACGGCCCCCCCTGCCGGACGAACTGTCATCTCAGGGAACCATGTCTTGCCGGGGACTGGCTGCTACTGCTGCGACACAGGCGACTTATATATCAATCGTCCAGCAGGAAGTGTGCTTGCGGCGAGACGTGATGCACCGCTTGACTCCCGCTTCCACGACTCTAGCTTTTGCGCCAGAACGACAACGATGGATTCAGTGCAGAGATACAACTTGGCCAACGCCCCCGAGGTCGGCATTGAGGCCAGCTGGGCGCACATCAAGGATCCCAAGGAGAAGAAGAGGATCCAGAACCGCATTGCCCAGCGAAGCTATCGTACGTGGAACTCTTTCTACAGCAGCCCCCGATTCGGACGGGACGCCAGCGTCTTTGACTAACATCCGCCAACAGGCCAACGCATGAAGGCTCGCCTCGAGAAGCTGCAGGCCAAGGTCACATACCACGAACAGATGAGCCTCGAAAACAGCGAAAAAGAAAGCAGACCCCACGACCAACACACGCCAACGCAGGACCAGCCCGCGCCAAACACGCTAGAATCGCTAACACCCAAGTCACCACCGGAGCAGCAGCCACTGCCGCAGCCACCGCAGGTGATGCAGCCGGCCTTCTACGACCACGGCATGGACAAGACGGACAAGCCGCTCTACATCCAGCCACAGCTCATCGACGGCGCACAGCAGCTGGCGCAGCCCCGCCCCATGCTCCCGGAGCAGGGCGACCAGTCCGCGAAGCCAAACGACAAGATGTCGCCAGAGTACATGCAGATGCCGAAGCCGCACATGATCAACAAGGTGCCAACGCCGCCCCTGACGGAGCTCAGCCCGCAGGAGGAGCACGCAAGAATGAGTACGTTGGGCATTCTCCCATTTCCACGTCTGGAGAGCCGCGCAAGCTAATTACTGTTGAACCCGGAGCAGTCAACCGCCCTCACATGTTCACCCCCGAAGTCAACGACGTTTTGGACTTCAACCACCCGTTTGACATGTGGTCGTCAGACATGCTCGCCCACACACGGAGGCAGCCGCACCAGCCTCACCAGCCGCACCAGCAGCCCGGGCTGGTGGGCGGCGACCTGTCGCACGTCGGCGGCGGTGACGGCGGCGGGGCCCCCGTCCTGGACTCGTCCATGACCGACATGTCGTCCGTCTCGCCAGTGCCGTCGGCGGAGCAGGGGCTGGACGACCAGTTCGAGTACATCCTTGGCTGCACGCGGGCGGCAGGCTTCGAGAGCTTCGACGCCATGGTGGCGGCCTACTACAATGGAAACTTTGACGACGCATCCCCGCTCGCCATTGAGCAGCGCCTGAGCCGCAACCGAGGCTTGCCAAGCGTCGTCTCTGACGTATTCCGCAGCGCACGGGGCTGGAGCGACTGGGAGCGCCGAGGCTTCGACGAGGAGCTGCTCAAGAGCACCGAGAGCATGCTCGTGTCCGAGGGCAAGGACAACCGCGACTCGCTGGACGGCGTGCTCAACCTCCTGTCGGCGGCACCGAACAGCGAGAACCCGGCAGCGGCCACCAGCCAAGCGATGTTGGCAATGAAGAAGGTGATGCAGAACGAGGTGAGTTTGCGCGTGGCGCTGAGGCGAGGCTGGACAGGAATGACGCAGAAGGCTAATGTGCAATCTCGCAGCTCCCGAACCTCTGGGCACTAATGCTGGCGCTATCGGCCGAGCGCAGAGACGTGTGGCAGAGGAACCGATCCAACTCGGTACTCGCCGCCATACTGCTGCTGCGATGCCCCGGCCGGATCCCCAACGACCAGCTCCTGAAGCTGGTTAGCGCCTGTCTATGAGCGCGGGCACCCCGCAGACGCGTGCGGTGGAAGATGGTGCCAGGGCTGGCCCCTGCCCGAAACAAGAGAGCCCTGCCAAACTGTTGGGCGTTTCCTTTCACAGAAGGTCGGCTGGGCCCACTGTTGCCTCTGTCAACAGGCAGGGATTGTAAAGCCGTACTTTTATTATTATCTTATTTTTATTGCTGAGCAGATTAGCAGGTGGGTGAGGGGGAAGAGCAGGTGGGTGGCCGGTTAGGAGGTTGTGTGGTTGGCTGTCCCTGGGCTGGCGTTGGTGGATATACCCCGATTGTGTGGAAATAATGGCGTTATGAGAAATGCCCCTTGATGTAGCATATGTTATTGTAATTTTGGAGGTTTAAACTCTGTTGTATCAAAATCAGACTATGTTATTTGCCCACGAGGCTTTGTCCAACACGATGCGGGGAGCTCCCCTGTCCGCGGGCGGGGGATTGAAATCTGCCAAGTTCCAATCACTGGGACTGCAGCAATTGGGACAGTGCACCCGTGCAGACAGAAACCTGTATTAAAAAAGAGAGATGGTGGGAGGGGGACCAAGAAACTCTTAAGCGTCTTGGCATTTTGTGTGATTTATTCTAGTTTCTTTCCCCGTTGATCCTCCCTGCCCATCGTCATTCAACGCCTCACAAGCCATGCATGGGCTTCTCAACAACAACAAGATTCGTTTTCCCGCTCCCGGCCCTTGTCCCCCCGGGCCCATCCGGGGTATGTATGCGGCAAGAGAGCAGGCGCAGCGTCTCCAAGCTCTGTGCCGAACCCTGCAGGGAATCCGCGTAAACCGAGGTTTCCCTCACGGTCCGAACAACGCCCTCGCAGATCGCAGACGTCTAGAAGACCCGTCATTGTTTCTCGCACCATGACTTAGGTTTGCAAAGCGAAACTATGAAGGCCGAGGCGAAACTCTAGTCGTGTAGATCGCAACTACACATTCGCCGACGGGCTCGGTTTCGTCCTCGGAGAATATTATAATGCCAGCCCGTCCGAAGTTGCGTTCGGCGTCTTGGAATTATTAAACCCGTCCCGGCCGGGCAAGGGTGAAAATGGGACCAGATATATGCTCACTCTAGAACACGGGGTCACCACTTGCGTAACATGCAGTCGTCAACCCACATTTGCCTGCCGAACCAGAGCCAGAGGCTCGCAAGTTGGTACACATAAACACACAGGGTAGTAATGCCTGTCTCTCGTCTAATTCCAGGGAAGGGGAGCAGAAACTCGCCCGGGAAGAGCCTTGGCGGGAGTGGAAACGTGGAACATGCCCCCGCTGCCAAATCACAGTTGTGCATGCCAAACTTTTCCCCAACCCGCTTTCTTGCATTCGCATCACAATGAACATGTATCCTTGGCGTTTGTTTTTAGCTTGCGTGGATTCATTCTGTAACATCACAGCTGAGGCGTGGTTCTGATAGCTGCCAACGCGTTGTGACATGGGCCCGCTTTGTGTGACGCGCACTTCGCAACCGTTCCGAGCCGAGGGACCAGTGATGTCATGGTGTCATAATTTCTCGCGGCAGTTAGAAACGGAATCGCAAAATTCGTCAAACATGTCCATTCCTAGGCGTATGGGGGGTTTGCAATCTATATACACAGGGGGTACTCGCCCTACCCAGAGGCTTCCTTTTGACCCCTCCCAGCAGGGGTACAATCTACCTACGACTGTTTGCATTCGTCGCATATCAACAATATGATCATATCTCAAATCCAATTATCGTAACCCGCCAGCCAACCAGGCGGTTTAAAGTGAACACCATCATGGCCCTAAATGTCCAGCATGCTCTTGATTTGCTGCGGAGGAGCAGTGATGCTGTTGGTCGTCTCAGCGCTGTTGCTGCGACCAGTGTTGCTGGCCCGGGAGCTGGTGCGGCCACGGGGGTTGTCGGTGTACGGCGGCGGGGCGGGCCCATCCTGAGATAGTTCTTGGTGGCGGCGGGCGCGCTCTGCATCCATTTCATTGGGGAAGATGAGGCTGGCGGCGGCCTGCAGCGTGCGCTCGTAGCGACGCTGATCCGATTTGCCCTGGTATGGAGTTGGTTGGTATTCGGGTGCGGCTCCTGGCGCGCGCTGCATGTTTGAGACGCCCGCACGGTCGGCCCGAGGGTTGTTTGCATCCAACGGGCGCGAGTAGGAGGACATTTCAATGTCCTCGTCGTTCCTCGCAGCCGCCAGAGCCTCTTCACGCGCGTGACGCTCTGCTTCGGTCAAATCCCGGCGGCCCGTGCCTCTCGTGGCGCCCACCTCGTTCACCTGTGCAGTGAGTTTGTCACGGAACGACAACAGGTGGTCGCCCCTGACGCGGCGCCACCAAGCAGGCTTCTTGACGATGCCCAGTTCCTGATCGATCCTTTCGCCTCGCTCCCGCCGTTGCCTCATCAGGTCCTTGTCCTCGTTGGGGCTGGCAAATCCGTACAAGACCTGAATGATGATAATCAGCAACGGTGGAGTGTAGCCCCACGTGAAGATGACGTAGATGGGCCCATCCAGCCTGACGACGGAATATTCAAAGGTCCAGGAGATGAAGGCCTGATAGGCGATCAGGACAGCCGTCAGAGGAATGATGAGGTAGAATCGGAAAGGCACGGCCTTGGTGAACCCGATAGCTTGGTTCACGATGCCGCGGTGGCGATCCTTGTAATGCTTGATCGAATGGCGTAGGGAGAAGGTGATGGTGAGCCATGCGACGACCAGACAAAAGGCCGCGGCCTTGAAACGAGCGCCCGTTGCGGTGGGCTCGGCGATGTCTGCGGTCTGCTCCGGAGAACGCTGCTTCTGGGGGAAAGTCCAAGATCGGGGAATGACAAGGAAGAAGTTCTAGACTCAGTGTTAGCATCTACATCGTCACCCTCACATAACCGCATTCTGCCATGCATGTTGATAGCGCGGAACACGGCACAGAATAGGAATGCACCTACCATCCAGAGCCAGAAGTAAAACCACATGGGCAACCAAAACTCAAGTTGGGCACGCTTGTCGTCCTGTTGGTACACGAAAGGGTTTGGGTCAATAAACTGGCGTTCGAGCCAGCTTCCCCAATGCCGCACGGCCTCCCAAGTCAGAGCAACAGTCCCCATACACATGAGGTACCAGAAGAAGACGGTGACAGTAATGGGAAGTTCCTGGAGGAAGTAACGGTCAATGTCGATGTTCATGAAGAGACCGATGATGGCACATGCGCAGACAAAGAGACCCCAGTACCACTGCCACCGACGACCGATGGGATAGAAGCGGCTCTCGCGAGGCAGATAGGTCTTGCCATGCTTGGCGAGGGCGACGAGAAGCAGCATGATGCAGAAGCCATAGGCGGAAGCAAAGCCAATCCCGGTGACTCCGCGAGGTCCGATGGGATTGATGGCCGTGTAGCAGCTCGTGTTGTTTGTAAAGGTGCCGTTTCCGAAGAGGTACACGGGCTGGTAAGGCTTGAACATCATGTAGCACTTGGAGCCATTGGAGACGGTCTCGTTGGCGTAGTAGGTGTAGTTCCAGTGCTTGAGGGCCGTGAGGTTGAAGTGGCGGCCGTTGATGACAGTGTCTGACCTGTTGGCACCCGAAGGCCAGTCCTTGACGAGATCGCGTGCTGCGATGGCCGCGAAGCCGTTCAGGCTGTCCATGAAGCCGGCCATAACGGGCAATGCTGGTCGTGATGGCGTCTCGGATGGCGTGGAGTTGCTTGCACTGGCTCGCTCCTCATTCGCTGCTTCGCCGCGCCACCTCCCAGACGATGGGATCGAGTTTCGGATCCAGCTGGGACTCGATGGTCGTGGATGATGCAAAGGTCTCGTCGTCGGCGTCGACAATGATGTAATGGCAATGCGGGACCGGATCAGGCCAATGCACGGCAATCAGACGGCAATGCAAGGGACGGGTGCGACGGTCGATGCAGTGTCACCGAACGGTTGCGAATCCTGGCGACGGGCCAGAATCGGGATGGGCTTACGTTGTTTCTGACTAACGTGATTTATTACGTGACCTGGCCAGTGCAGAGCCGAGGAGCCGCCACAGCCAGCGGCCGTCCAAGATGCGTCCCCAGCACCATTGGCTCATTCGTACTCAGATCGCCAGCGGATGCGCCGGGCGACGGGTCTGCCTATTTATCAATTCCAGGAGCAGCGCCGTCATCGAGCCCGAGACCGACAGCTGTGCCATGACGTCCATAGCCTGCGTTTTGGTATCTAGCAGCAGCAGCCCGTCGCGTGTCAGGACGCTAAGCCTTTCCAGGCAATCGAGCAATTGATGGAGCCCACCCCGAGATCTCCCCCCGCGACCGTTCGCTAATAAATCTGGTTGGGTAACCCATTGATCAGGATGTGACAAAACTTTTTATCTATGTATGTACATGTATTGGCATAGACTTGGAACTGGGGTGCCATGTGAAGAAGAAGAGAAAACTCGAGCCACCATCCAAATTATCGTCAAAATACTTCCAAGGGACAAGTGTGCCGAGCTGAATAGACTTTACCCGTCATGGTCACATAATACTGGCCTCCACCACATGATGGCCGCTTTGCTACCCTGACGATCTTTTCTCTCCTTCTACTTCCAATTGCCTGCAGTTGATAGCCTAGCTCTCCTCCGACTGTACCGGGCTTGCTGCCTCAACACTGATAGTAACAGAAAGAATTGAGGCATTTGCCCCATAGGCCCACCGGTACAAATCCCTCCCTCAATGGCTGCAGGTGTTCTGCCATTAGATATATGGGGTTTGCCATCCTCGGTTGTTTGGGATATCAAACCCGTGCCAACGGGTGGGCTCTCGCCGGCATCGCAGGAAGCTTAACCACCAAAGCCTTGTAATCCAGCCTGGGCTTCTCTAAACGAGCGCGTGGTGTGGGTACATGCTGTGCCAAAGCTTTGTTGGCTTGAGGTGCATGTGCTCCTCACAGCTCTTTTCGTTCGTGCTCTCTGCTGCGCTCCCGCGTCCCAAAGGTACGCTGGGCTGAAGGTTTGGCACAAGCAAAGTGGCGGCGCTAACGTGGGCGGAGACGGTGTTAATACCCTGTGGGTCTCATCTCAGCGCTGGTCATTGAGGAAATCGCAGTTCTACACGTGGTTTTAGACATGCTCTGAAGCCAAGCTTTCAGGGCGAGAAACTTGCGCTTTTTTTTAGTGTACTGTTTTTTCTTTTTTTTTTCTTTTTTCTTTTTTGGCGCGTGTATACACCGCGCGCCGAGAGTTGCTATGTCGTCTCTCAATGAATAACAAAGCCCAAATAGCCTCGTTTGTTCTCGTATTATTCCGTCTCAGAGCCAATGTTTCTCATTTAGTACTTTGCTTGAAGGTGTCATCAGCCACTGTCCAAGCCTCATGTCATTCTCATTGAACTTAATCTGCCAGTGACCCAGCCATAACCGCCCTATCGACCAGCCTGCTCTACGGTGCGCCCAGGGATATCTCATCAGTATCCAATAATAACAACGCACGCTTGCATCGTTTCGCACACAAATGGCATGGCATGATGTCATTTCCACGTTGGCTTTAGTTTCATCCCCTAAGCCATGGATATTGTGGGGAGAGAAAGGCTTATGCCACACAAGGGTATTAGTCAGTTCCTTGCGGCAGCAGGGGGACTCCTACTCTGTATGGGCAATATCTATGCACTGCCTTTTGCACTGCCACACGCCCAACCGTCCCAACACGCATCACATAGAGGCATATATTTAAGACAACAGCCATTCACTCTCGGAGTTTTAAGAGAAGCAGAAAACCAGTGCGAAAACGTTCAACAAACTCCACCTCGAACTTCACCACCGGTAAGCTCCCAAACCCTAGCATAGCGAGCCGGTTTCTAATCAAGACTTGTTAGCAAATCAACTGCAGCTTCAGCCCAACCACAATGGAGAAGAATTACCACGTCCCCCTTCCCCAGCTTGAGGCTGTTGGCAAGGCTTTCACATCAAAGTTCCACCTGGCAACTCCAGACGGCCAGAAGAAGATGCTTGTCACATGGCCCCGAAAGTTCTTTGGAAACAAGCCCGACACCGTCGTTCATATGGGCATTGATGAATCCGACCCTCCTATGTCCTACATCACAAGACAATCCACATTTAGCGAGAACACCATCATCCACGTTCCCAACGGCCCCAACGGTGAGGTTCAAGTCCGCTTCAGAACCAACTGCGCCGAGAATGGAGGCTGGAAGAACGTTATTCACAGATTCACCATGGAAGTCGGCCCTACACGTCGACCAGAAGATTTCGAGTGGCACTTTGTGCACAAGGGTCCTGTTGCCGGTCTCGCATCATGGGGATTCGAGCTCCGTCACGTTACAGGCGGTAGACAGGAAGTCGTCGCCCTCCTCGGCAAAAACGTCAGCATGAAGAAGATGTTTATTTTCACATTGTACGGTGAGGGTCAGTCCGGAGCATTCGGACGAGAATGGGAGATTGTTGCACTCACTACAGCCATTCAGACCAACAAGCTGGAGGATGATCGACTTGCCGCTGCTTAAAATTGAGCAGAATGAGAAATGGAAATTTGGAATGACATGAGCAAAGAAATATATGATGGCAAGTCATGAGGGAAGGCAAGCGGACACGATTAGATATCACGTAACGACAGTGAGGCAATGTAAAACCCAGTCGAAACACCTCCCCAACAGGCACGAATTATGTGTCTTGGAGTGTGACGTTTTTGTATCAAAACTACCGGAGCTAATTAGATAAGATCGGCTCTCAGGGTCTGTTAACGATGACATCCTTCTGATTGCAACGCATACACCGTCCCATCCCATTTGGTTGTTCGTTATTGACAATAGTGGGTACGGTGACGTTGGTGATGATATTTGGCAAGTTCATATTATCGGGATTGATGCTAGGTAGAGGAAGCAACGGAAAGGCCAGTCAGAATCATGGAAATATAAAAAATGATTAAACAAATGATCATGATGCCGGTGAGTGAATGATGCGAAGGGCAGAGGAAGCACCTATTACATGCAATATATGGCAGGACCTTCATTGTGCAAACGGCCATTCTGTTAGTGCCAATTGATTGTAGTGCAATTGCGGCGAGTACTTCAGCATATTCATGATACCATTAATGCAAAAAGCATATTGGTCTTTGGTCCACTGTGGACTAAATACACCAGGGTGACAATTTTCGACATGATGTGCTCGTGTGCGAGGTTAGATCACCAGCCCAACCGACCGAAACAAGCAATTGAAAATGAGCATCACAATAATACGAAATGAGCGGGCTCTCGAGCTTACCAGTGGGTGGTGTGCACGGTCGGGAACATCGCATGGGGATTGGCAGGGAGCATGGATAGACGGGACCCTCGGGACTTGAAATGCTATCAGCTTCGAATCTTTCCGAGCAGCAGTTAACAGACAGGAAAATATACGAGTGTGATTTATTATAAATAATAAAGAATTAAAAGAAAAAGGTTATTTTTAGAATTTACGCCAAATAATGATACCCAGGCCGCAGCTCGGTTCACATTTCCATGGCCGCTTATCTCGTGGTCCATTCAATTGGGCCTAGTGCAATCTCGCGCCATGCCGTAAAAGCTGTTCAACCAATTCGTTATTTCCAGTTTCTGCGGCTCGATACAAGGGCGTACAACCCTCCAGATCCAAACAATCAACATTGGCGCCGTGTTCCAAGAGTACGGCAACCGTTAGATTCTGGCTGTTCCGAGTCGCATAATGTAGCGGAGAACAACCTACCTTGTCAACAGCATTGATATCGGCCCCGTGAATAATTAATGTCTTGGCGACGTTGCTGTGTCCAAGAGCTGCTGCAATGTGCAGTGGTGTGCCATGTATTGGCCTGCAGTACTGTATGACGCTGTTAAAATGATATATATTGTCGAGAAGATACAGATTATGAGGCAAAATACACGATAGAGATATGTTGTGCACTCACGCCAGTTGAGGAACGAGTGTCGCTGGATGGTGAATCTGGTGGCTCAATCCGTCCCCGTCCCGACCTCGCGCTGGGCAATTCCAGGATTGGATCAATAGGCCGTGGATCCGCTGGCCTATTGGAGCCCAAGGAATTCAGGCTGGCCGGGGAGTATGAAATTGATTCGTGATCAAAGGCAATGGTGGGAGGTTGGGATTGTGGTGATGTATGCACAATGGGCGATTCGCCGCAGTTGGCTGGTCGATGCACATGCGTCTGCAATGGGCTATGTACATCGCAGGCGGTAGAGTAGAAAATTTCCTTTGTACACCGGTGAGCTATGCGAGATTCATCATCATCAAGAGGGGGTGTAGCGAACCGACTGTAGATGATGTCGATTTTGCCGCTGTGGGAGCATCTCCAGAGACTGATGCAGCAGCATCTGACTACGACCAGGCCGTGGACTCGTCAGGTGGTCCTGCATTTCGCAACGCCCAGTCGCGCATATATACTCGCTCACTAAAATAACATTCTCAAATGGCACGTAACGAGTACGAGTTCGAACATCTGATCACGTCAACTAACCATCTTTTGCCAAGCCCGAACATGGGGCTCTTGATTTTGAGTTGGCGTGCAATGACCCCCACGGGAAACGGACGCCAGCTTTGGCTGGCCTACCCTGGAGGATAAACTCACCTCTATATACATTGGCATTATTGTGTTCCTATTGCTCCCGGTAAATTCTTATCTTTGTGTTTTTATTTACTTGTACATCTCCTTTACTCCCTTTTTTGTTTGATTTTATTTTACATCTCCCTACAATGGTGTATCATACTGACTTCTCAATTTGGATTACAAAACACTGATGTCTTTCAAACATTCAACCGATTAGTGAACATACGACTTGAGCCAGTACCCAAAGTCTAACCTACAAGAATCATCCCTCAAGTCTAGAAAATGCCAATAACACATGAATATAGCCTGCAGATTAAGATTTATCATTTTTGTATGCGTAAACAATCTGCGTCGCGTACCGACGCGGGTTGTCGCCAAGAGTGGAGACCTGCAAGCCAACCAGATGGCCCACAATAAAAACCGAACTTGCACCTAATTCTGAACGTATGAGGATACCATTATTGGGCGACAGGAAACTAGATTTAAGTTATTGTTGATTACGGGAACCCCGAAATAAGGACCGTCAGAGTTGTGCCGTGGCGGCATCAACGAGATCTTGTATGGGCGAATTCTTCCGCAAATTGCTAATTGGGTTTGACTTCACGACAAGCAAGTTGGTAGTGTGATAATGACGTCGTAGTGTTACAATGCAACATATTGGCTGTCTAGTCTATTCGCTAACTCTATGTGTGAAACGTGATCAGCGCCGTGGAGAACGTATAACTCCGTAAGGTCTTGCCTGTTTATGATGGTATCGCTCGCCGGATGTCACTTGGACCCGGACCCGAAAGCTCAGTAACTACACTATATATACAGGGAATATAAAGACAAAGAAAAGGTGTCCGATGACAAAGAAAAGTTCCTGGTATGCATGATGGACGGATATATAGGCTAAATCAGAAAAAAACATGCGAACGAAGTGCAGATGTAATGCAATACAATGCGGTAATAAAAAGGATAATGCCAAATAGTGCCAGATGGAAAGAGTGAGCAATCTAAAGAGTGTGGATGACAATTAGACCGTCACACGACGGGTCAAGTATGTGCAGGCATTGCCCAGTCGAGCAGTAGTCTGGCTGACCTATTGGTGCGTGTGAGTACATCGAAGAAACATGGGAAATGATGGGACTCGTGCTGCACTTACGTTGGAAGCACCGAAGATGCTGTTGTGGTTGCCGGGAATGTCCCAGACAACCTGGATGAACTTCTTCTCGTACTGGCTCCAGCCGAGGCTAGGGTCCTGGCGGAAGACGTCCACAACGGCGACGGGGTCGGTCTTGCGGCTAGTGACGGCGCTGGAGGCGCGCAGAAGAATAGTAGGAGGAGGGTTCTTCAGGCCCAAGTCACCATTCTCGGTCTCCGGGTCCCACTTCGGAGGCTTCCACGCAGCGAGCATGCTGCGAGCATTTTTAATAGACGAATGAATCTTTCGGCGAATAGAAGGCTTGACGCCAACAAGCTCGGGTAGCGCGCTGTTGATGGCGACACGGAGGTTGGATCCCTCCATTAACTGGGGGTAAGGCGTATCGATGAAGATAAGACCGGCGATGTCAAGGGAGTTGTCTTTGGATTGAGCCACGAGGTGAGCGATCTCGAGGGCGAGAAAGCCGCCGAAGGACCAGCCTGTTTCCAAGTTAGTAAGGGATCGCTGCTTGGCTCTTTGCTAGATGCTATGTACCTCCGAGCAGAACACTCTTGTGGGGAATCTTTTGCTTGATCATCTCGGTGTAAACCCGTGCCATCTCAGGAATGCCTCCCTCCCAAGGTCGACCGATGTCAAACCTGGGGTCCGAGATGCCGTAGACATCTCGGTCCAGAGGGCCCAGCGCCTGGTAGCTCAACACCGTGCCACCACCATCGTGGAGCAAGACCAGCGGTGTCGATGACGGGTTGCCGTGCGCAAGCTGTACGATGCTCAAGTTCTTTGAAGCAGTCATTGCGATAGTCGGCTATTGATCAGCGGCGAGGAGGCTGTAAGGTGGTCTGAATAATCATCACAGACTGCAGGAGACAAGAGGGAAAAAAAAGTTGGGTGGGATGCAAGACATAAATGCTTCTAGAAACCCGCGGAGAGGTGAGGTGCATACAGCCAGACGCACTCATGTGTGATCCCGAGATCCCTTGCATACCTGCAAGGAACCCTGGCGATGCTAGCCAAAGTAACGTCAGCACTGGGGCCGGAACATGGGACGAATGCCCATTGTGAGGTTTCATCTGCTGCACCGGGGAATTGTGGCAAAAACACTGGATGATTACAAATTAGCTGCAACGGGTGATCGCACTAGATCCCGGGTTCGCAGCGTCCGATTGATGAAAGTGAGCAGCAGAGACGACCAGGAGGCCTTCTAGCGTGGCTTACCGTGCATTAGGGCGGCGCAGCAATTGCTTGTTGCACCGGGGTTGACCTGACGTAAGTCCAAATGGAAGCTTCCTAGAACAAGCACCGAAGGTTCCGAAACGAGGCTAAAATGTCGGGGTCAGATCTGGGTTGCATCGGGCATTTTTGACGGATTCCTACCCTGCATGCGAAACAGGCTGAGAAGATGTATGTAAACACACAAGGCTAGTTGGGATGCTGAGAGGCACAGATGTTCAAACAGTAGGTGAGTGTAGCAAGAAGCCATGTCGGTTTTTTTTTTTTTTTTTTGGTCGAGTTGGGTTATTCGCGTTATGGGGACTGTGGGATATCACAAAACTCCAAAAGTGGTGGGATTTCCCCACGATGAAACAGACCGGCAGGAAAGGCTGCGGTAGCATTCCTGGTGTGTATAGCTTCACCTTCCTGAACAGTCGTTCACAGTGGAACGTTGGGCAAGCACAAGGTGGTATTGAGTCACGAGGCTACGTCGTCTTAGGCATGGCCATCCTTGCTCCCTCCCATAGTTTCAGTCATAATTTGGTCGCGCTCACCCATGTCCCCTTTGCACACGGCGATTTAGAGTTTACCATACGAATATTGTGAAATTTCGAGGAGGCTGCAGTGGGACTGGGCTTGAGGAGAATGTGCCAGAGCCTGCTCGTGGGCTCAGGCACCGGAGTGTTTTGGCAGGGACCATCCCTGGCGTCAGTGGGGAACGCCCTATGTGTATTGCTGGCTACGGATGCTCCGAGAGAGCACAGTCTGGTTTGTATGTGCATGGGCAAATCAAGCGAGCAATCGTACGTCTGTGCAAAGCATGAAGTGCGTGCTAGCCCGCTGTCTCGCATGATGATCCTCGTTTGTGGCTTCCTGGGAAATACATGAAAAGATGGTATACATCTCGTTCTTTGATCTCCATCAGCCAGCCATGCTGCGAGGCCGTCGGAAAAAAAAAAGCTGGAGACTTCTGCTTGCAATTGCCTGGACAACTAGACTGGTCTACGCGTGCCCGACGTGATGGTAGCTTTCCGCGGGAAACTTGGCCGCGGAGGGGGGGGTTTAGAGTTATGGTACCCGGGAGCGGGTCGACCAACATTCCGCCCGATTGTCATATTCCTTCTGGAAATCCTGGAACCTGGCCCCCAAATCCGCCGGGGGGGTTGGAAGGATGGGAAGGAGACCACAGCCACACGTGCCCTTGGTAAAGGCAAGTCGCACGTTGTCTGACAGCAGCCGGGCTGCAGACAGGGGTGGGCCGGCAGGCATGCGTTTGCTTGCCATGATCCCTGACGTTGACACCACCACAGAACCATCTATTCTCGAGCTTCAGACACGACCAGAGTCGGGAAGAAGGAGGCCGGGCTGCGTGTGGCCTGCTGTGTGCTTATTCAAGAGCCATTGCAGCAGGCAGGCAACTCTGGGAGGCGGGGGATGATGCGCATGAACAATAGTACAAGCCCAAACACCAGGCGACCGTTTTTCACAGGTCCTAAAATTAGACCAACCAGGATAGAGTCTCGAAGGATGCCATCGCTCCTCAAGGAATAGATCGACACGATTCTTCAATGGCGGCGAAATTAGCATGCTAAGGTTGGTGGTTTCAGCTTCCAGGGACTGCCGGTGTCGGTCTTGTCCGACCGAACGCGAACCCCAGGGCCTTCTCCCAGGACCCTTCTGCCTGGGCCGTGCGACACGGGCGAATGACCACGTCAGAACCTGGGCGGGTGGCAGCCAAGATCGGTCCCACGTTGTCGACAGGCCTGCAGACGCACTGCAAACGCCCTGTGCCTGTCTGCTGCGCGTCTGCGCGTGTTGGCCTGCCCGATGCGGGGGTGCCCATTTTGGAGCAAGCCAAGACCGTTGTGCATCCTGCCGTCCCCAACTTAGTCAAGTACAGACTGCTCCCCCGTTGTCCTTTTCACTGCCTGCATTACGGAATGCTCGCTGCGAGACACGTGATGGCTCCTGCCCAGCACAGCACCCAGCGTCCAGTAGCCTGTCACCAGCTCCGCACATGTGCATACATTAGCCACTGCGGTCGCCAAACCTGGCGGTCAGGCTAGTGCTCCTGTGGCCTCTTGCCCCCTTAGCGAGCAGCCGTAGTAAAAGACGGTGGCGGGCATCGTCCCTAAGTAGACCAAGCTCAGCGCTGTGGCCAAACCTAAGCCACGTAAAGCAACAAGCCATCCAAGCGCAGGCCCAACTGCGCGCTCAACACAGTCTGCACAGTCTGCACCACCACCACCACCACACGTAATACCTGCAGCACACCTACCTGGTGGATACTATGGCTATGGCCCCTATCAGTGAACTGATTGTTCATCAATCCGAAATTGAATTCTATGTACCTAGACCCAGAACAGTCTTGCCTCTTCCTTCAAGGAACGTGCACGTCATCAAGCGATTGTCGCAGAAGGCAGCAAATCTCAAGCCTCTTTCTGTTTCTTCAATCGCATCCAACTTGCAGTGACGCAGATTCTACACCCACAGTCTCTACAGCTCTGAGACGTGAGTCTCAGCGATAGACTCATTTTAAGCTTCTTGCTTAATTGCCCTTTTTTCATTTTTATTTTCCGTGTTCCACGTGTTGAACGCCTTTAATCCGCCTTTAATCACAGCTTGACGATTGAGATACCAAAATGACTAGCCCGAATCCTGATTTCAACCCGGATATCATTGAGCAGCTCCTGCTCGTGGATCCCGACATCAACCAGGCCCGAGTCCTCAATCTGGCGACCGGCGACGACGAGGCACGATGGGCTGTCGCGATTTCGCTCGATACCGACGATGACGACGAGGGGGAGAAGCCGGTCCCAGCAGTGGTGGTAAAGCAGATTCGGAAAAAATTGGTTGCAGCAATGAAGGTTTCCAACAAGAAGATGCGTGTCCCAAAGAAGTGGTTCGTTCTCGAGGAGCTGCCAGCCGACGAGGACGGAATTGTTCTCGACGACCAGCTCCGGTTGAACCTGGGCGCTGCCGACGGTTATGCTGGAGTCTCCAAGGAGGAGACGGTGAGAAACATTGTCTCGCAGGTACTGCGACTGCCTCTGGCCGAGGTTCCAGCTACGGCGTCCTTTATTCGACTTGGAGGAGATTCCATTACTGCAATTGAAGTCATGTCTCGCTGCCAGGCGGCCAAGCTTACACTACGAGTCCGCGACATCATGCGAGCCGAAACACTGGCTGAGCTGGCTGGTCTGGCCCAGAGCCCATCCGACCATCCCGCCGATACCATCGACCAAGTAAACGCCGCCCGCGAAGCCGCCACCGAGATGCTGCAATACTGGGGTGCTCTGGAGGAGTGGTTCTTGCCTGAGAACCGCACCTCGTCCCAACTCTCAACCTCCACCGTTGCATCTGAGCGCTTGCGTGACATCTGCCACGGTGCCTCGCGCCTTACATCCGCCGAGGTCTGTCTGGCAGCCGTGCAGCAGGCGTTTCAGATGACATTTGTAGACCGCCAAATGCTCTCTGTTATTTTCTCCTCCCCCGCTGTGGGGCCTGTGGCGACAGTGCCCACCCTAAGTGCCACCCCCGATTTTACAGTTGCTGTGCGCTGCGCCAAAGACTCGGTCGCTCGCGCTCAGCCTCTGAGTGCCAATGTTCCATTTACCGAGCTTGCCTTTACCTTTGTCGATGAAGGCAGCTCCTCTGTATTATTAGGCAGCAATGAGAATGATGATGACCATGCTGATGCTAATGGCAACGCCAATGGTAATGGCAATGCCAAAACTCAACTTAATCACGGCCCTGCTAGCGACGAACCCAAGCCTCTCTTTGGCTTTAAATTTATCGCCCGCGCGTGGGGAGCACTCTCTGTTGAATTCGAATATCCCAAGAACTTTACCCCCAGGAGTGACCTCCTCAAGTGGGCTGAGAAGTCTCAACAAATTCTCGAGAGCGGGATACCTCTGCTCGCTCAAGCCACTCCTCTCTACTCGCTCTCTGACTTCCCTCACCTTCCGCTCAATTATGTTCAGCTCGACCGATTTGTCAACAACATTACCAATAAGCTCAGTCTCGATGCCATCGAAAATTCTTACCCAACCTCGTCTGTTCAAGATGGTATCCTGCTCGCGCAGGTCCGGTTCCCCGATCTTTACCGAATCGATTGCGTCTTTGAGGTTTCCCGCGCCCAATCTACCCCACGAATCGATATTGACACTCTGGAAGCTGCCTGGAAGGATGTCGTTGCTTATCACCCAACTCTCCGCACAATCTTCACCTCGAGTGTGCGCGACGGTGCCGTGTTTGATCAAATCGTCCTCAAGAATGTAAAGCCCGAAGTTCGACGCATCTCCACCGCTCAAGATTCGCCAGCCGCCATCAAGGCGCTACGCATGCTCAATGATGCCACATTTACTCAGGACCAGCCTGCTCATTTATTTACCATTTGCGAAACCGCTGATGGCCATGTTCATTGTAGACTGGAGGTTAGCCACGCGCTTATGGATGGTATGTCTGGCGGTGTTGTATTTGAGGATATCTGCCGTGCCTACTCGGGCCGCTTGCCTCCCTCACCTACGACCAATTTTGGTGACTATATCGCCTATCTTGAAAGCCAACCAAAGGAATCTTCTCTGGAATACTGGGTTAAGTTCCTTGATGGTATTCAGCCGTGTCATTTTCCTGCTTTGATTGACCAATCTTCCAGCCCTTCCAAAATGAAGAGTATACCAATCAATATTGGAATGAAGGAGATGCGGAGCTTCTGCATGGCAAATGGCCTTACCGGTGCTCTGTTCTTGCAGGCTGTTTGGGGTCTTGTGCTTCGTGGTTATTCCATGGCAGACGATATTAGCTTCGGGTTCCTTTCTTCTGGTCGTGATGTGCCAGTTCAGGATGTTGATTTCATGGTCGGACCATTGATCAACCTCCTCATCTGTCGTATTGCTTTTGATAAAATAGCTTCTTTTGAGCAGCTCTTTATCGACCTCAAGAACCAGCTCAACGCTGCGATAGACAACCAAAATATCTCACTTGCCGAAATCCAACACAAGGTGGCTCCTGGTAAGCGCCAATTATTTAATACTTTGCTTTCCATCATGTACTCTACTCCTGGCGAAGTTAAGACCGACAATGCGGTCAACATTGGAGGTATTCTTAATTATGCCCCTACCGAGGTAAGGACTGCTAATGTAATAGTTGTTTAAACTCGATTAACATAATTACAGTATGATATTACGCTTAATATTGATATGAGCACCGAAAACCTGAAAATATCACTCGACTATTTTACCGCTATAATGACTGATGACCACGCCCGCAGTCTGGCTGCCTCCTTTACCAAGGTTATGACTTTAGTCCTGGGTAGCCAGCCCACAAATTCCTTGGATAAAATCAGCGTAATTAGCGATGCTGATAAGGAGCAAATTGTGAACGATCATGACCTATTTGCTTCTCCGGAGTCATGCTCTCACTGGCAGATTGAAGAACAGATCAAAGCCAATCCCGATGCCCCCGCTATTAACTCTTGGGATCGCGACTTGACTTATGCCGAGGTTGGCTTCTTTGCTTCTCGTCTTGCATGGAGATTGAAGCAGCTCGGGGCGGGCCCTGGCAAGATGATCCCGATATGTTTCCCCAAGTCTGCATGGGCTGCTGTCTCTATGGTCGCAGTCAATATGGCCGGCGCAGCTTTTGTTCCGCTTGACCCTAGCGCGCCTTTGAAGCGTCTACAGGACATTGTAGATGATACAAACGCCACCATGGTTCTTGCTGCATTTGCTTGTGCGGGAAAGCTCTCTGAGATACAGCTTGATATTTTCATTGTTGATGAAACAAAACTTAGCCGATTGCCAGCTCCTCCAAGCGCCGGAATTCTTAGCCCGGTCAAACCCCACGACCCCTCCTTTGTTATCTTTACCTCTGGTAGTACTGGTCGCCCCAAGGGTATGGTGCATCAGCATAGTGGTATTTCCGCTACTGCTCGGGCATACGGTGGTTCTATGGAGGTTGGGCCCGGTACACGGGTTTTCCAGTTTTCGGCTTATACCTTTGATGTTGGTATCATGGACGTACTAGTCACATTGATGCGGGGTGCTTGTATATGTATTCCTTCAGATCACGCTCGTGTCAACGGCCTCGCAGGCGCCATTAATGCTACGAAGGCTAACTGGGTTTTCTTGACACCCACGGTGGCTGATCTGCTTACGCCTACGGACGTTCCTACCTTTAAGACCCTTATTCTTGGAGGAGAAGCTGTCTCCAAGAAGCTTGTGGAACGATTCAAGGATGCTATGCATGTTGTCGGTATCTATGGACCGGCTGAGGCATCCTGCTGTGCTCGTAACCCTACTGTAAGTACATCCCTGAAATCTACTAATCTTGGACGACCTATAGGTAGTGCATTCTGGGTCGTAAACCCTGCAAACCACCGGGAACTCCTACCCATCGGCTGCATCGGTGAGCTCTTGATTCAAGGGCCCATGCTTGCGCGTGGCTACTTGAATGTCGATGCAAAGGCAGCAGCCAATTTCCTCGAGGAAGTCGACTTTGTTCCT